>PVIH01003816.1:0-60996 GCA_004025045.1 Sigmodon hispidus
CAGCCTTCTTATTGGCTGTTGTCTGTCTCCTCACTCTGGTAACTGTTTCCTTCACTGAGCAGATTTCCCTTTTCCCTCTCCTCCTCTTTCATGTGAGAAGGTTTTATTTACTTGTGTATTTTAAAAATTATTACATTTATTTGTGTGTGTGTGTGTGTGTGTGTGTGTGTGTGCTGAGGAACAGGAGTGGCTGTCAGAGGACAGGGATTCTCACACCATGTGGGGCTTTCTTGGCGATGGAACTCAGGCCATCAGGCTTGGTGGCAAGGCCTTTACCTGCTGAGCCATCTCACCTGCCCAAGAAAGGCTTTGCAGTTCTGTGCAAATGCTTGGGATGATTTTCTGTGCTATTGGAATCCTTTGGGAAAGGCCTTGCCTTTGCTTATTTGTATCTTGAGGTGTTTCCTTGGTCCTTTTCTTTTTTTTTTTTAAAACTTTTTTTTATTATTTATTTACTTATTTGCCTTGGTGTTTTGCCTGGAACTGGAACTACAGACAGTTGTTAGCTGCCATGTGGGTGCTGGGAATCGAACCCGGGTCCTCTGGAAGAGCAGACGGTGCTCTTAACCGCTGAGCCATCTCTCCAGCCCCTCCTTGGTCCTTTTCAAAGTGTCAGTTCTTAAATTAAGCTTTGTTTACTTCACATTGATTTGTGTGTGAGGTAAGAAGTATAGGTCTAGTTTCATACTTTCTAGTGTGAAAATCCAATTTTTCCAGCTGTTTATTGCTATGACTAAACAGCATGGCCCAAACCAAGTTGGGCAAAAAGAGGTTTATATGCTTACAATTCATAATGCTGTTCATCGTTGAGAAAAGCCAAGACAGGAACTCAAACACATCAGAATTTTTAATCTCTTTAAAATAGCCAGTCTCTTTTAAAATTTTAAGTCTATTATTTGTAGCCTCCTTGAAAAATCAAAATTAAATTAAATATTTTCTTTAACAGGAAAAAACCAGGGCACTGTCACAATTTGAACCAAGCAAAATCAAATTCCAACAGTATAAATAGCTAAATGCCCAATTATTTGAGATTTACTTCACAATCAAAATTCCAACTATCCAATGTCTGGGATCCACTCATGATCTGATGGATTCTTCGGGCAGGCTTGGGTCTTTTCCAGCTCCACCCTCGGCAGCACACAGCTTGTCTTCTAGACCTAAAGCTTGAGGCCTGGTAGGAGGTGCATTTGGCCAGAAAGTGCATTCAACCCCCACCTGTGGAATGCCAGTGCCCTGCTCTGTGGAGTTTGTTTGTTTGTTTGTTTAACTTAGTTTTTTTTTTCCATTTAATATGAAAAAGGCTAAAGGTAATTTAAGCACTCTTCTGTCTGTCAGCAGGGTTTCTTTCTTTTTTTTTTTATTTTTTTATTTTTGAAGTAGGGTTTCTCTGTGCAGTTTTGGATCCTGTCCTGGAATTTGCTCTCTAGACCAGGCTGGCCTTGAACTCACAGATCTGCCTGCCTCTGCCTCCTGAGTGCTGAGATTGAAGGTGCTTGAAAGGTAAAATGCTCGATGTGCAAGCATGAAGTTCTTGAGTTTGGTGCCCCATACCAGTGCACAAGCAGGGTGTAGTGGCAGGTGTCTGTAACCCCAGCCCCAAGGGTAGGTGAGGGTGACAGCAAGTCTAGATGAAACAGTGAGCTCCAAGTTCAGTGAGAGGTCTGACTCAATAAGAAACAAACAAACCAAAACCAAAACCCCCAAACCAAAAAAAAAAAAAAAAAAACCAAGATGGAGAGCTATAGACGAGGACTCTTGTCACGGATCTCTGGCCTCTGTATGAACACAGATGAAGCATGCATGCATACAAACACACATGCATTTATTGTTCCCCAAACAAGCAACATACAGCCATAGTGTGCGTAGAAAGGAACTCAAAAAAGGTGGCGTTGTACCTGAGAAAGGTTCTATTCTGTTATGTCTGGTGGCACAGGCCAGTCTGGGGAACAGTAAGAACTTGTTTGAAAGCAAAGACAGATGCAGTTCAATGATCTAGTGACTTCCACGAAGCTCTAGGTTCAGCCTCAACACCACAGTAAGGGGGGAGGGGGGGACAGGCAATCAGTCCCTAGTTCTGCTGCTGTCAGAGAGGGCCAATACTCTGGGACCAAGTGATGGAGGATGAAGCCTGTCTCAGGCTCCCATGGTGGAGGGTGGGCAGCTTAGCCAGGGTCTCTCTTGCGTCCGCCAAGAGTATAGCACATCCTAAGAACCGTTGTCATCATTATTTTTAAAAAATGTTTAAAAATTGTTTTAAATTATGTGGATGGGAGTGAACTTTCGTGTGGGTTTTTGTGTGCAGGTACTTGTGGAGGCCAGAGGTGTTTTAATTATTTTAAATTATGTGGATGGGTGTGAGTCTATGTGTGGGCTTTTGCACAAGATCACTGGTGGAGGCCAGAGGTGTTTAATACCTTGGAGCTGGAGTTATAGGCAGCTGTGAGCCATCTGATGCGGATGCTGGGAATCAAATTTGGGTCCTCTGCAAGAACACTGCACGCTCTTAATTGCTGAGTTGTCTCTCCAGCAGGCCATAGCATCTTTTGTTATTTCAAGCTCAGGCAGCCAAGCACCAGGGTAGTTCACAAGTCTTGAAAAAGAAGCAGTTCTGCTATATGGGCTGTGAGCCTTTGATATCTGTCTGCAGGTGACTGAGTCATCTTGAACCTGTGAATCTTAGTGATTGTTCTAGGCTTGGCATTTGCGGGTGTGTGCTCTGGTTTGTATCGTGGCTGCTGCCCTTTTTATGATGACTTTTAATTTTTTTTTAACCTGGGAAGGAGCAGTACTCAGGGAGGGGCAGGCGTTTCAACTAACATTGTAGCTAGTTGTTAAGATATGGGGCAAGACACCTAAGGAAACAAGATTCTACCTATAAACTGAAAAGAAGAATGTCAGGAGAAAATACCAGGATGTGACTCATGAGGCTTACAGGACAGTGGGGGAGGTGAGTGCTGTGCATGTATGGGGAGGAGCAGGTTCTTTCATTGAATTGAGAATCAGTATTCTGTAGTACAGAAAGGAGCAGTGTGGTTGATACAAGGCTAGTGCTAGATGGCTGTGGCCCACAGTGGCCGTGTAAGGATGTCTGGGAATGGAAGAGGTGGGGTGAATCCCTGAAGTGTCCGAAGACAGGACAGTATGGAGGAGGCACATGGGCTCCCAACAAGCTGCGACCATCTTGAAGTAGCTAGTGAGAACGATCCATTCCGGGAACAGCTGCTCGTTCTAACTGATTTTCTCCTGTTTCCAGGGATTATTTGAAGTGATCAGATAAAGGAATCCAGGCCATCAACACCTTTGATGAAAACTACTAGGGTCCCAGCATGGGCCCAGCTACATCACTGACAACAGTTAGAAGACTGAAGTTCGTTTGTGTGTCCCTCCGGCCCCCCCCGCCCCGCCCCCACCCCAGCCCCGGGGGCGGGGCAATGATTGGGAAGCTTCCTGGAGGCCTTCTGCATGGACATATGAACACTGCTAGCACAAGCTCTGGGGATCTGGTGGCTCACCCCGGTGTTTAGGCCAGGTTCCATGGAAGGCTCTCCATTATTGCCCTTGAAAATCTGCATTAGCAAGAATGCAGGGTGGCCCTGCCCCAAGCCCACAGCAGGTGCACTGTGGGTTCTGTGGTTAGGGGGATTGCATGCCAAGGTGACATTTTAAATCTGGCCACTTCAGTAATTCTTCAGTAATTCACATATTTTAAATATTTATTGTCAGCTCTGAGACCTGCAGATGTCAAACTTGTAACTATACTAATAAAGTCATTGAAAGGTGAACAGAGGGCAAACTATACCAAGCGTCTGGTCCCAAGGCACCCTAAGGCAACTAGGGACTGTGGGAGAGGATGCTCTGTGCATCCTGGAGACCTCGCCCTTATCTGTAACAGTCACAGGTCTAGGGAGCCTTGAGCATTCTAGGGAACTATCTGTTAAATCTTGGAGTAAGCACTTTAGACCACTAGGGGGCAGAGTGGCAGCTTGCTCGGGAGCTCATGCACACAGACTCTTAGACAAATGGACCTGGAAGGTGGTTCTGAAGATCTGGGGCTGCTCTTCATTTCTCAAATGGCGGATGGATAGACTGGTGGTGGGCAGGGAGAGGGACCTCAAAACACAGCTTGGATGGTGCTCTCAGCCATGGTTCAGAGAACTACTATTTCTTTTGTGGTGGATTAGGAATGAGGAGTTGGTATGTAGGATCATATGTGACCTTCACAAAACCATACAAGTCTTAGCAAATGATTAGGGTCTGGGGTCAAAGAGTCACAAGTCTGATCATTAACAAACTGTAACGAGGAAGAGACTTTTATTCAGATACTGGCATCAGGTCTACACATGAGACTCTGGACTTGCTGAATGCCCACCTCAATCAGGGGTTTATAAATTCAAAGACCACAAAGTTCCAGTTTGTTCTGGAGCAAACAGAAGGTCTTTTGGGGCAACCCAAGCTTGTTTACAGAAGCAGAAACAGCTGTAAAAAAACTCAAACAAACCAAAATTCCCACTAACCCTTAACAGCCCTTGACATGTGGAGGTCTACTGTGGCTTTATAGTTCTCTCTTTCTTTCTCTTTTTAAAGATTTATTTATGTATATGGGTGTTCTGTATGTATGTATGTCTGTACACCTGAAGAGGGCATCGGATCCCATGGACTACAGATACAGATGATTGTGAGCCACCCTGTGGATCCTGGGAATTGAACTCAGGACCTCTGGAAGAACAGTCAGTGCTCTTAACCTTTGAACCATCTCTCCAGCCCCCCTTTATAGTTCTCTGAAGCATAGAAATTTTACACCTTTAATGTTAGCCATTAACAAGATTTTAGCCATCACATTCCCCCTTGAGCTACACCCTGAGTCAAATCCTTGACTCTGTGGTGGGTACTGGTTCATATTTGGGCTTAAATTAACATATCTGGTTAAAACATTAATGATGCAGGGGCCAACCATAACTCACCAAGAACCAGAGAGCTAAGGGGCCTGAAATAGCCCACAGCAGAGTTACTAGCCAAGAAGAATCCGAGAAAGAAAATGAGAGCCATTCACTTCCTCCTTGTAGGGCCTTTTCCTTCCTTCTCTGTAAAGTGGTTTGAAGTTCGGCTAAATTATCCTTGATAATTTCTGAGTGGTTCTCATAAAAGCAGCAGGTTTCTTGCAAGGCATACAGTAACCTCCTTGTGTATAAAGCAGAGCAACAGCCCTGTCTTGCTGTAAGACTACCTCGGTCAATGAGTCAACCTGATCTCCTAACTTTACAATAGACTCTTCTAACGCAAATAAATTGTGGGTTATTTGATGTCCTAAGTTTTGGTAGCTGATTCAG
The DNA here is from genome assembly GCA_004025045.1 of Sigmodon hispidus. NCBI lineage: Eukaryota > Metazoa > Chordata > Mammalia > Rodentia > Cricetidae > Sigmodon > Sigmodon hispidus. Next base: position 5,328 of record PVIH01003816.1, read on the forward strand.
CCATTGCTGTGCCTGTTGGCCCAAGAGTGGCTCCAGCTGTTCCCAGTCCTGAGCTTGCTTACTATGAGGAGAAGGAGAAACTGCACATTTTTCCATTAACATGGAGACTGGAAAGGTCCTGTGTCTGTGCAAACAGTGTTCCCTCCTTACTAGGTCATCAGAAACATGTATCCAGGGGACAGAGATACTGAGATACAGAATTCCTGGGATCCATGCACCTGCCACATAGGCAGACAAGGGTGCAAACTGTCAGCACCTGTGAACCAAGCCATTTCTTCCTTTCTTAGCCAGCCCTAATTTCTTCCTTGACCCATTGGTAATTCATTTGAGAGTTGCTCAGTTTCCATGAGTTTCTAGGTTTTCTTTAGTTTGGGTTGTTGTTGAACTCTAACTTTGACTTATGGTGAGCTGATAAGGTACAAGAAGGTATTTAATTCTTTTGTAACTGTTGAGATTTGCCTTGTGACTAAATATGTGGTCAATTTTAGAGAAAGTTCCATGAGGTACTGAAAAAAGGGTATATTCTTTTGTGTTTGGGTGAAATATTCTGTAGATATCTGCTTGGTCCATTTGAGTCATAACATCCATTATTTCCTTAATTTTTCTGTTTAGTTTCAGTCTGCCAGACCTGTTCATTAGTGAGAGTGGGGTGTTGAAGTCTCCCACTATTAATTTATGGAATTTGATCTATGATTTAAGCTTTAGTAATGTGTCTTTTACAAAAGTGGATGTTCTTATATTTGAGGCATAGCTGTTCAGAATTAAGACTTTGTCTTAATGAATTTTTTCTTTGATGAATATGAAATGCTCTTTTTCATCTTGTTGGATTAAGTTTAGTTTGTAACCTATTTTGTTAGATATTAGAATAGCTACACCAGCTTGCTTCTTAGGTTCATTTATTTGGAAAAATAAAAATCTTTCCCCAACTCTTACTCTGAGGTAATGTTTGTCTTTATTCACCCATCATCTTTCAATGAAAAAAGAATGTTTTTGCTTAAAGTTCACTAATGAGTAAGTGGGAGTCTTTGAAAAAAAAAAAAAACTGTGAATGTACTATGAACTTTAGATTGGGAAGAGTGAAAAAATTTCTTCCCATAAGGGGCTTTCCAGGAAAAAATCATAAACTAAGATGAGTGAATGCCCTTGCAAGCAGAAACATGAAGGAAATGCCTTGGCATGTCTACCTTATTTTTGTGGGCAAAGCAAAATCCTAGGAGGAATATTCTTGGCTCTTTTCACACGAACAAAGATGATAAAGCATAGCATGGGTACATTTCCCCAATGTGTTTGTATTTGCTTAAGTTATCCATGAATGTCTCGTTATATTTTGCTTGCTTTAATATTATTAATGAAAAGTACTTTGTTAACATTACTGGATGTCAAATATCTGGAGTCTCCAGGTTATCCCCATATATCAGATCTTTGGCAAATCCCTTGGATCCTTGAAGACAGCCTCACTGACTGCTGATCAGTGGACAAGGGTCACCCAATGTGGTACCTGAAGATTTGGGTGGAGCCCCTAAGATCATCCATGCAGGAAAATACCCAGGGAATTATATATAACATAGGATACAATACCGAGACCACCAGAAAAACAAAATTAGGGCAAAATCAAAGTAAAAGTGTAGCAGTTAAGCCCAAGGATTGTTATAAAATTTTAAGGGGTTTATTTAAAACATTTGGAGTATGAACCTCCAGGGAAGATGTCCAGGTTCTACATAAGCGCATTAAAAGACACTGTTACTAAAGACTATTAAGGGGGAAAGATGTGCTGTGGAATTCCCAACAAGCTCACCACAGTGGAGAGGTCATTCCCCTGCAGATTTGGTTTCTTCATAACTTGATCTTTTTAGTTCTGCAGTCAAATCCTCAGCCACTTCAGAGACTGGGGACCCGTTAATGAAAGTAAGACTGAAAAGAAATATAAACTCTTCAAAACAGAAAATGGAGGCGCTTGAGCTGAAATTGGATGAGAGTTCATCTGAGGAGGCCTTCGAGAGTCCACCCCAAACAAAGCAAAACAAACAACAATAAAAGCCTGTCCTCTGAAATGGGGAGGACGGTTTCACATTTGCTTCCGGGGTAAAAGCCCTTCATAAGGCAAGGGGGTTGGATAGGAACAGAGGCAGCTCCTGTATAATGATGTAAATCAAGCGTGGGGGAATGATTGCCCTCCCTCTGCAAGAGTCCACAGGGCAATTCAGAGTCTTATGTGTGCTTTATGACTAGACTTCAGGATGATCTAAGGAAAACTAAACCCCAAGCCTATCCCAGGGATATGCTTCTAAATATCCTGGCTTTTGATAATGCCAATTCACAATGTCAAAGGATGATGTCCTCTTTAAGCTGCTAGGGGATCTTTGGAAGATTATGTCAGGACCTACATAGATGTGGGCTCTGCCACTAGCTGCTGCCCTCAACCAGAAAGGAAAACAAAATGTTTTAATTTTGGCAACATGGGTAACAAGAAGAGGGATTTAACATGAAGAGGGATTTTTTTTTTTTAAGGCTAGTATGTAGTGTGGAAGAGGCACCAGAATTATGCCCCGATGTAAAAAAAAGAGGAAGGAATTTGGCTAATAATGTAGTTCCAAAATTGATAAACAAAATGAGCCTCTGATTTGAGAAACTTGGTGATGGGCCCCTCCCTGGGTCCCTGGCCAACAACATAGGTAAATAAACAGAATTAAAACAGAAGGAACATAACGCTCTTCCTAGCAATATACCTGCTGATTTAAAACTAAAGTATTTTTTTTAAACAAAAATAACTTCCCAATCAAAATGTCCAAATTTTACAAACTGGGATATTTGGGATATTTGGCCCTCTCCCAATAGGATCCATGGGCTCCTCCTGTTGGGAAGAAGCAGCTGTAGTCCTTAAGGGTTAAATGTCGGTATTCCCAAATTGTTGATTTGGATTGCACAGGTGAACTTGGTATCATGACATCCACAGACAAAGCCCTCCATCTGTGGGCTGGAGAATAAATTGCAATACAGCTCTATTACCATATGTGATTCCTAATACCACGTCTCTCCCAGGGCTGGCGGCTTTGGCAGATTAACACTCAGATTTGGTATAATACTTTAATTGCTGAACAGAGACCTTAATGTGCACTGTAGATAAGAGAACAACAATCCTGGAGCTTATTGGATATTGGAATTGAAATGTCAGATATTGTCCTAAAATACTGGCCTTCTAGAAAAAGGCAGAGAAACCCATTCAGGTCCCAAATGTGCTGAGGCATGGACTCTTAAATGCTTGAACTGGAAAGACAATAAGCTATTGTAAAACCTTTGATATTTGATTTGACCATAAACTTGTGGGGGGAAGACCCATGCAGCAATGGAGAATAGCTTACAGCATATAATAGAAAAAGCCTTTCTGATGGGCATGGGGGACACTGATCAAGGATGCCCCTCAGACACTGGCATCCCTGCCAGGGATGATCCTCAGTCCTCAGCGGCTTCTCCTTCCTCACAAAACACTCACTGCGTTTGTTTTTTGTATCTGTCCCGTTTCTTAAATTTGAGTCTTGGCTTTGACCCTGACCCTCATTCCTCAGGCTTGTGGGTCTCACACTACATCAAAAGTGCACACCTGATAAAGGTATTTTCCGGGGAGCATTCTTCCTCATGGGAAAAGTTCAGAGCTCAAATTAATAACCCAATTACACTTTCATTGTACAATCAATTCATTTTTGGAAATTACATATATGTACACACATAGATATGTACATATATATATATATGTATGCATGTATTCCAGGTACTTAAAATGTTTGCTGGTTTAAATTTAAATACTGAAAAATAAGGCCAGATCTGTGAGCGGCTCTAGAAATGCTTCAGGGATGATTAAAATGTCTTTAAAATAAAGCATCCGTGACATCTGGCAACCACTCAGCACAATCTACCTTTCTGTGTCAGAATGTTTTGAATGTAAATCTAACAGACTTTATAATTTGAGGTGCTCAAAACAAATGATCAAGTTCTTCATTTAAAATGTAAATCACTTGGAGGATCTTAAAGAAAAACAAAAAGTTGAATAGTTTTTAAAAAGACTTTTTTTTTTTTTTTTGCAATTTCTTGACATTCCAGCCCTCACATATGAACTTTTTGATTACGTACCTGTATTTCTCCTCTTTAACTCCAAGCTACTTGTAAATACAAGAATGTTCCTTTTCTCTCTAGAACACATGTACTTATGACTTAATTTTTAAGTTATTAAAATAAGTTTACCAATCAGGGTAACTGTGATCATTTATTTGCCTAGGATACTTTACAGGTTTAGTGTGCTGTTGCAATCATGGTTTATTGGGGAAGAATTGCTGAATTATCTTACAACATTGTTCAACATGCTATTTTAAATAAGACAAAGAGTTATAAACAATGATTTTTCTCCTATGTTCTGAGGCTACATATAGTTTATTTTAAGTTGTTAAAATAAGTTGGGAAATTTTCTATGCACAAGAGACATAATAAAGTATAAGAATTATTAGCATGCTTCCCTAGCATATTGGCAAAAGTCAAGAAGCTAGCCTGTTTAAAAATGTCTTTGGGAATATATTACATACACATATCAAAATGTATGTATGTAAATGTGTATCAAAATAATAGTGAATCCTATTATTTTATGCAATTGATATATGCTAACAAAAATAAATTAGCTTTAAGGAAAATATATCGATGACAAATTTCACTTTAGATTATCTGATAAACTTGATTGCCATTGTCTTGCTGGAAAACTGTTTGCACTTTTGAAATGTACATGGTGGATTCTCTCTTCTAAACTTGCTGCTACTTATTCACGGATGGAACAAATGATCACAAGCCTGCACACCTGGGACCTGATCAAACTGGTTTTGTACTAATTATTTCTCAGCCATAAAGACCCTAGAGCCTCACCTTTACCCAGGTCACCGATTCTGCCCTTCCAGCCCTCATCCTCTCTATGCTGGGAACAGCTACACATTCCAAAATGATAAAACTATTCATAAAATTTCCAGACTCAGCAAATAATTTGTTCTATACCTTCACAAGTCTTCACCATCCACATGTGTATTGATTGGGGATTGTCTGGGCCCTTGGTCACATGACTGCACAGGCAGATATGTTAGTCTCTCGTCTGTATTTACTTACCTGTCAGAAAGGCCACTTACTGCCTCACTCTCACTCATAATCCTGCTAGAGTTCTCCAAGCAAAATTTCACCAAATCAAAAATCAGACCAAAAAAAGCTCAGTATATATCTACAATCTCCTGATTGTTCTAAATTGGATCTAGACCACTTCCCTCAGGGATTACTCCCCAAGGGACAAAACCAAATGACCTTTGACAAATGGATATGATTCTAGTTCTGAAATCTGATGAACAAAAATATGTCTACATCTCTATAGATACTTTCTTAAATGTAACATGGGCAACACCAAAACCTGGAGAGCGAGCTATTCGGGTTATATCAGTTACAGGCTCACTTTGCCTCTATGAATAGATAATCAAAACTGATAGTGGCCCCACCTACCTATCTCATAAGGGCCAACATTTTTTACAACACTTCCATGTTATACACAAAAATCAAGATACAATATAACTCTACAGAATAAGCCATTGCAAAGCACAAATACTACCCCCTTAAATGCTGTTTCCATAAGCAAGGAGGAAGATTGGAAGGGAGAGATTGTAAGACACAGGACTATGGTTATCTAGAGTGTTATATACATTACATTTTGAATTGTTACAGGATAATGACCTTTCTCCAATAGGGATTCTGTATTCTAATATCTCAAAGGGCCCGATGTCATCACTAACTCCTGTTTGGTGTCTTCCCTCGGCTCCCAAGAGCCAGAAAAGGGACATGTTAAGCAATAGGATTTTATTTATGTCACTTCAGAAGTAAGAAACAACCTTTGGCTCCCTCAGTGCAGAATGTAAATCTGATAGGAAACAGATCAAGACTGCTTGGAAGAAACCTTCTCAGGAAGCTGAGCAGATTCTTCATCAATTGCAACCCCACCTTTATCTTTATTTCTGATGATGATTGCCCTGGCTCATGTTAAGTTTATTATTACTGCCTGTGCCCCATGGGTTGCTTTGGAGGAAAAGGATATTCTTAAAAACTTCTATTATTGAGGCTGGAGAGATTGTTCTTCCACAGGTCCCGAGTTCAATTCCCAGCAAAACCACATGGTGGCTCACAACCATCTATGTTGAGATCTGGTACCCTCTTCTGTAAATTGTATGCATAATAAATAAATAAATAAATAAATAAATAAATAAATAAATAAATATTTTTTTTTAAAAAAATCTGTTATCTTAGAGTGTTACTACAACTGTCCCATAAAATAATCAAGAAACAGATTATTTATAGCCAAAGAGATGGTGGAAAAAAACAGATGGCCCAGATAAAATAATACTGACTCAATATCTCTAAATTATCACTGCAGTACTCAGGTTTGGGGAATTATACCTGTGCAGATGGCTGTTAGTAATTCTCTCCTAGCAAGAGGATCTCTATCTCTTAGGGATAGATATTAGATGTTCCTGGGAGGCAAAAAGCTTTTCTCCTTGGATCTCCCGTTGTACTAGTTGGAGCCAAATGTTGGGGTCTTGGTTACTGATATAACATCTAACATTAAGGCATTCTCTCAAGAAAAAATGGGCCTTGGGATGCTCATAGTAACTTTTAAAAATCTGACAGGAGATGATATCAGCCATTCAAAAGATATGACTACCCTCTTTTCAGCTACTACCAGTACATTAACTATTAATGTGCCCAGTCACTGTAATTATTACCTGGACAGCCAGGGAAAAGCTCCCTATAGGCTGGACACTCCTCTATAATAATCACACTTTTGCAGATTTGTCAAAAGAACTTGTAGGAGTCTGTGGTTTGGTTGTATTGTGCCCACCCTGCGCCAACAGCCTGTGCTTCACCCATGGCACACTCGAGCTCTCCCTGCTGATTGGGGTAACAACCCTCACATGTTGGATTTGATAATGTTGCTGCTGCTGCCCTCTTGCCCCTCCTCCCTGTACGAGGACTTGTGGCCAGGATGCAGAGGGGATACAGAAGATGGCATGTGTCTTTACTACTAATGTTGCCTCCACCGTATGGACAGATAAAGCAAGAACTGAATAAAGTTAGAAGAGCAGTCCTCCAAAACCAAACAGCAATGATTATTTACTGCTAAAAAGACCACATTGGCTGTAAACAATTTCCTGGCATGTGTGGGCTTTGAATTTTCAGATTTTTCACATAATGCACAGATCAGTTAGATTTTAGGTACAAAGAATTAGATAAAAATTTCTGTAATATAAGTATTGGTCATGATGGTTTGCCAAGACTATGCCTTTTTATGTTAGCATTATTAATAATTATGTGTCTGCCAAAAATTGTCTAAAATATACGGAATTGGATGCTAAAGCTATTTCAACCTGAGCGCATGTGCTTTCTTCTTTGACATTATGTAAAACAAAGGGGGAAACTTGTGAGAGCCTGTAGAAAAAAAGCTGTGAACACAGTGTGAACTATGGAGGAGGCTGAGAGAAGAATGTCCTTTCCACAGGTGGCCTTCTAGAAAGAATTGTATAAACTATGTTGAGTGGATGCACTTGAAAGTAAGGACATGAGGGGGATATCCTGGCATGTTGTGGAATAATCTTTTTGTACATTGTGAAGATGTGTCACTCTGATTGGTTTAATAAAAAGGTGAACAGCCAATAACTAGGCAGAATTTCCAAGTAGAAAAGGACACTGGGAAGAAGGGCAGAAAAGCCAGGAGAGGCAGAGCAAGCAGGTTGGGCAATAGGAGATGAGGCAATAAAGCCTCGAGGCAAAAAGTAAACTAATAGACATGAGTTGATTTAAGTTAGAAAAGCTAGTTAGAAATAAGCCTAAATTATCAGCCAAGCTTTGCTAGGTAATAAGAAGTGTTCACGTGGTTATTTGGGAGCTGGCAGGTGGGAAAGAAAAATCCACCCACAAATGGTGTTCAACACAGGGGCACATATTTTTACATAAGACCTGAGAAAGCTTTTTAAAAGGGTTCCAAACATACAAAAAGGAGGCAAACACAGCTTCCCGGTCCTGTAGTCTCTTATGCAGTAAAGCAGGTTCAGATGAAAAATTCTCTAAACAAGCCACAATGTTGTTTAACAATGTACACAGGCTTCAGGAAAAAAAGAAAAAGAATATAGGCAGTCATAAAAATAGTTTAAAAATAATGATGAAAGTCTTGGAGAGATCAGGAGTACAGGGAAAATACCTAAATATAATAAATGCGACATACAGCAAGCCAACAGCCAACATCAAATTAAATGGAGAAAAACTCAAAGCAATTCCACTAAAACCAGGAACTAGACAAGGATGTCCCCTCTCTCCTTATCTACGCAAGATAGTTCTCCAAGTTTTAGCTAAAGCAATAAGAGAACGAATGGAGATTAGGGATACAAATTGGAAAAGAAGTCAAACTATCTCTATTTGCAGATGATATGATTGTATACATACGTGACTCCCCAAATTCTACCAGGGAACTCTGACAGATGATAAACACCTTCAGCAATGTAGCAGGGTACAAGATTAACTAAAAAAAAAAAAAATCAATAGCTCTCCTATATACTAAGGATAAAGGGCTGAAAAAGAAACAAGGGAAACATCACCCTTTATAATAGCTGCAAATAGCATTAAATACCATGGAGTAACTATAACCAAAGAAACCAAAGAAGTAACAGATCTATTTGACAAAAACTTTAAATCATTGAAGAAAGAAATTGAAGAGGAAAATGGAAGGATCTCCCATGCTCCTGAATAGGTAGGATCAACATAGTAAAAATGGCAATCTTACCAAAAGCAATCTACAAATTTAATGCAATCCCCATCAAAATCCCAACACAATTTTCTACAGACCTTGAAAGAACAATATTCAACCTCATGTGGAATAACAGGAAACTCAGGGTCATCAAAACAATCGTGCTCAACAAAAGAACTTCAGGAGACATCATCATCCCCGACTTCAAGCTATACTATAGAGCTACAGCCTGGTACTGGCATAAAGACAGACTTGTGGATCAATGGAATAGAACTGAGAATCCAGACATTAACCTAAAAACCTATGAACACCTGATCTTCGAGAAAGAGGCCCAAAATATTCAATGGAAAAAAGACAGAATTTTTAACAAATGGTGTTGGCATAACTGGATGGTAGAATGTAGAAGAATGCAAATAGATCCAAACCTATCATCTTGCACAAAACTCAAATTCAAGTGGATCAAAGATCTCAACATAAACCCAGCTACACTGAACTTGACAGAAAAGAAAGTGGGAAATACCCTCCAATGATTTGGCACAGGTGAACATTTTCTAAATATAACACCAATAGCACAGACACTAAGAACAACAATCAATAAATGAGACCTCATGAAACTACGAAGCTTCTGTAAGGCAAAGGACACAGTTTATAAGACAAAATGACACCCTACAGAATGGGAAAAGATTTTCACTAATCCTACATCTGACAGAGATCTCTAAAATATATAGAAAACTCAAGAAACTAGAGCCCCAAAACCTAAATAACCCAATCAAAAAATGGGGTTCAGAGCTAAAAAGGGAATTCTCAACAGAAGAATCACAAATGACTGAAAGGCATTTAAAAATTGCTCAACATCTTTAGCCAGCAGAGAAATGCAAATAAAAACAACCTTGAGATACCACCTTACACCTGCTAGAATGGCTAAAATAAAAAACACAGATGATAATCTATGCTGTAGAGGATGCGGAGCAAGGGAAACACTCCTCTATTGTTGGTGTCAGTGTAAACTTGTACAGCCACTCTGGAATGTAGTGTGGCGGTTCCTCAGAAAACCAGGAATCAATCTCTCCAAGGATCCTGCAATACGCTATTGGGCATATACTTAAAGGATGCACATTTGTACCCCAGAGGCATTAGCTCAACTATGCTCATAGCAGCATTATTCATAATAGCAAGAACCTGGAAACAACCTAGATGCCCCTCAACTGAAGAATGGATTAACAAATTGTGCTACATCTACACAATGGAGTACTACTCAGCAGTAAAAAAGAATGGCATCCTAAAATTTGCAGGAAAATGAATGGATTTGGAGAATATCCTCCTGAGTGAGGTATCACAAGCCCAGAAAGATAGACATGGAATGTACTCACTCATAAGTGGATTTTAGACAAAAAGCAAAGAATACCCAAGCTGCAAACCACAATCCCTGAACAGCTTGGGATCAGAAGGAACTTAAGCGATACATCCAGAGCAGAGACAGACACCAGATAGTTGCAAAGCAGAGCTGCCTGAGACACGACGAGGAGACCGCAGCAGACACAGAAGAAAGAAGCTGAAATGCTGCTCTGAGAAAAGGTACCGAGCTGCATGGCTGAACAAGATGGGTTAGATTGAGAGCAAGCGCTAGCAAATTATATGCCTGGGCCCCAGGTCAATCAGCATAAGAATAATATAAACCTGTGTGTGATTATTTGAGGCTAAGTGGGGCTGAGAGTGGGACCAAACCTTCGATCCAGTCCGGGAAAGTCCAGGCCAGAACCACTTACAACAGGGGAGAAGAGTCTGTATGAGCAAGGGGATACGGAGTATGGGGAGTCCCACAGAGATGGCTGCCTGGAACTCTGGGGCGCACACTGAATCAAGAACAGTCCCTGGGCAACCATAGGAAAAAGAGCTGGCCCTCCAAGGGTAGGCAGCTGTTGATTGGCATGGGCAGTATGTGGAGCCTCAAGGGGAGGGATCAGACTGTGTTCCTGTAAATGGGCTGGCACCTTGGAGCCCATTCCCTGCAGAGGAGTGCCTAACCCAGCCTTGATACTGTGATGATAAAATCAGACCTGCCTGAAGTGGATGCACTCCACTGCTGAGCTGACCCACCTTGGGAATTCCTGCCCTTTTTGGGGAGGGGGTTGGGGTTGGGGCTGGGGCTGGGAGAGAGGCTGAAGGCAGACTGGGAATAGGGAAGGATGGGTGGGCAGGGGGATACATGGAAAAATGACAATTTTTAAATAAATAAATAAAATAATAAAGACTTTAAAGAGAGAAGTAAAGTAATAAAAAATGAATAAGCCATGTGAGGATGGGAAATATTATAACACAGGGAGTTTGGACCTTATATGATGCTTTGTTAATTTTAAATATTTTTATTGCTGATGAGCAAAAAATAGCTGCTGAGAAACATTGCATTATAAAAGTATAGAAAGAAATAGCTATATACTTTATACTTAAGACAAAATGTATAGTTATGCAAGACTTTGTATGCTATCAGGTATTTATACTTCCCCAAATTATGAGAAGTAAAATAAAATCATAGCAACATAGACTAGTAAAGACACATAGCCTAGAAAAATTGGTTTAAATCATTTTGATGTGTAACAAAATAAAAACAACTATTTTGACTTCACAGGGGCCTGGGGTCTTGCATGATGGGCAAACTTCTTTCCATGTGCGTAAAGCCACGGTTCAGTCTTCAGCATAGCAACAAATGTAAAATTAAATTTAAAATGTATGCCTTTTGGGTTTTTTTTTTTTCAGAAAGGGTTGCTTTGTGTAGCCCTGGCTGTCCTGGAACTCACACTGTAGACCAGGCACTCACACTGTAGACCAGGCACTCACACTGTAGACCAGGATGGCCTCAAACACCAAAAGGTCTTCCTGCCTCTGCCTTCTGAGTGTTGTGATTAAAGGTGTGTGCCACTACTACCTGGCTAAAAATGTATTCTAGACCAGCTATGCAGGTCATGCCTGTAATCCCTGCACTCTGGAAGCAGAGATGGGTGAATCTCTGTAAGTTTGAGGCCAGTCTGGTCTACAGAGTGAGACCCTGATTCTCTCTATATCTATAATCTCTGCATTTAGGCTAGCTCTGGATCTCTATTAACAGAAGATGCTATGATGAGCGGTGAGCTACATGTATTTGTGTGTTTAGAATACAGCTAGAAATTATGTTATCTTAGGAAGATAGCCATGTGCATGTGAGTCTGCCCTAAGTGCAGGCAGCCCCACTGGTCTGTGGAGGAGCTGTAGTAGACAGTGGACGGGAGAGAACGGGAATGGCTATGGAAAGTTGTCTTCTATGGTGGGGGAAAACTTCCTGGTGATGCAGCTGCTTTGGGATCACCCACACTCCTCTTACTCATGCTCTGCAAGGAAGCGTAATAAACTTGTTGCTTCTGCAAGCTTGGACTTGGGGCTGGAAGGGGAATACCGAGGTGGGCATTGTTCTAGCAGAACCTTAGCTGCTGGCCCATAGGAAATACTTCAACTAAACTGGAGAAGATCTAGTTCTATATGTGTGTCTCTATGAAGATGGCTACATAAATCCATCTTTCTTCCTCAAATCAGCCATTTGGTAAGTTAAAACAGCTTCCAGTTTTGATTTAGGATGACAGGGCAGGCTGTGTAATAACTGTAGCAGCACAGGTGCTATTTCCCTGGTATTGCTGTTTTTTTTTTTTTTACAAAGCCAATTTTTTAATTTTACTTGTTCACTTACTGTCTCTGTGTCCAAGTGGTTGGCATATGTGTGTTCATGTGCCCACATGGTGGTCAGCTAGGAGAGGACACATCCCTCCTTAACTGTGTGGGTCCCGGGGGTAGAACTGAAGCTGTTAGATTTGGAGGCAAGTACCTTTCTCTGTAGATACATCTTCCTGGTCCAAGTTAGCCATGTTCCCCCACTGCAGCTCAGTGTCTCATTTGCTTCATAGTGTCTTGAAGACAACACTCAATCTCTTGTAAGCCCAGAGTTCTCTTTTATCACAGTGTGAGCAGCCGGTGTTTCTCCAGATTTGTTTATTGGCCTCTGGTGCTAGACTCTGTGTTTAGTGGTTATCTTAAGATCATCCTGTTGAGGCTTCTCCAGCAGCCTTGGAGATAGCCTTTCATTAAAGGCAGCATTCTCAATAGCACGGTCAAGAAAATGATTCATCCGGCTTCTGTGTCTAATGTCCCACTATAACTTTATAACACGTGATTACACAGCAGGAGAATGCATCTTCTCTGAAAATGCCTTCAAAATAATGCTGTTCATTGCTTTACCTCCTTTGCAGCTCAGGAACTCACTCTCTCTGCTGTAACTTCCCAGTATCAGTGAAGAGACAGTAGGTGTCAGTGAGAGTGGACACTGCCACCTCCTGGACTGAATCGAGCATTGGCAGAGGCAATACTTCCAGGCTATTGAAGGAACCCGTGTCATTTCCCCACAATGCAGTGACTCAGCTTTCAACCAGGATGCCTCAACATTGTCCAGGAAAAACCTGAGCATGATTCTGAGTAGCTGTAGGTGGGTTGTTGGAGTTAGTCAGACGTGTGGTATCTCGTATGAAGGAGTATTGTGGGTTCTGGTTATTGCGGGAGAACACTGTGTTGAGCTGCTGGAGGACAGGTTTGCAGAGCTCACCTGGGAAAAAAAGTGCAGCAAGATGGAACCCATGAGTCTTCCCCAGTTGGGCAGACCATCAGAGCAGCTTTGAGGCAAAAAAGGAATCTGTGGGTGGCAGGACTCACTTTATCCATAGAGCTCTAAAGATAGTGTGAGTCTCCATGATATTAGAGTGAAATGATCAATATGGTATATAAAGCTACCTGTACTCCTGACACTGCCTTTCCTGCCATGGTAGAGCATATACTTTCTAAAACTGTAAGCCAAAAGCAATTCTTCCCTCTTAAATGACTTCTGATCTAGTATTGGTCACAGTGATGAGATAATAAACCAATGGATCAGTCGGTGCCAACCATGGGCATGTTGCTGTTATAAACCTCAAGCTTTTGAAACTGACTTGTGGGAGGAATGTGGAGGAGTTTGCAGCTGGGGGTTAAAGAAACCTTAAGGTGCTGTGTGCAGAGACTAATGGACCATTCTGGGGGCGTAAGGAAGACAAGCACACTGGAAAAAATGTAAAATGCGGCGGTCTCAGGGTGGGTATTTGTTCCTCTGCTCACTGCTGAGCAGATATTTGATAAGGAGCAGTGTGGGGGGGAGGGTTTGTCCTGACTGACAGTTTGAGGGTTCTGTAAACACGGGGAGGTGTGGCGTGAGGGGCAGGACAGCCGGCCATACTGCATCTGTAGTAGAGGAGGGCTATGAAAGGTTAGTGTCCAGCAAGCTGTCTCCCTTGTAAGGCCTAGACTCCAGCCCATGGGATGTCACCACCACAGTTAAGGTGGGTCTTCACACCCCAGTTAACCAGGTTAGTCCTTCACAGACATGACCAGAAGCTAGTCTAACCTACATCGTCTTTCCCAGAAGTCCTGGAACTTGCCTCCTAGATGAGTCTAAATCCTGTCAGGGTAACATTGTTAATCACAACAACATCTCTTGTCAACTTGATGCACAAACATGTCACTTAAAGCCACAGGTTTCAAACCTTCCCTTGTCTCCACAGGCTCATGTCCATCTCATAATGCAGAAAATGCGTCTAACATCCAAAGTCCCCATAGCTTTAAACAATCCCTATTCTGTTAAAAAGAATAATGTTTCAAGACTCAAGGCTTAACCCTGGGGTGCTGTGGAATAATCCTTTTGCACAGTGTGAAAATGTGTTGTTTTTTGGGGCTGGAGAGATGGCTCAGCGGTTAAGAGCACCGTCTGCTCTTCCAGAGGACCCGGGTTCGATTCCCAGCACCCACATGGCAGCTAACAACTGTCTGTAGTTCCAGTTCCAGGCAAAACACCAAGGCAAATAAATAAATAAAGTTTAGAAAAAAAAAAGAAAATGTGTTGTTTTCATTGTTAGTAAAAAGCTGATTGATCAATAGGTAAGCAGAGAAAATGACAAAATATTACCTGAGTAAGTAAGTGTAGAAGAAGCAACTTTCAAAACTATAGAAATGACAGACAGCTGGCTGCCTGGACAGTCACCCCAGGTACCTCTGCAACATTGGAGCATCTGTTTTTGGCCAACAGCCCTCAAATATCTGACAGACTTTTCTGTGATACAGGAATTTTGAAGGACTGGCTTATCTGTCCTAGCGAAGCTTGGCAGTTACCTTCCTTCGTGACCTGCTTGTCCAGTTTGGACAGGATACTGCCAGTGACCAAGGAAAGAGCAGTTTCTTGCCCAGCAGGTAGCTTTGCCACATTTGAAGCAAACTCCATATGGAGGTTTTTCGATGCCCATCTCTTTTTCAAAAGTAGATTGATGCTGCTAGGAGCTTATATATCTTATTGTCATAAAAAGTCTTAAGTTATTAAAAACAACTTAAATGCCATATTCTGTAGATCTCTGGAGTATTTCAAGACTACCTTGTTAGTCTCTAAGAGCCACGCCCTCCCCTGGGCTCTGCCATCAGGACCCATTTAAAGCAAGGCTCCAATGTACCCCTTCTGCCCCCCATCTGTCTTTGTCCTTTCTTGGGAGTGCTCGTTTCTCTCTTTCCTTCCTCTTTTTCTTCCATTCTCTATCACTTTCTTCTTGCCTTCTCTGCCATTGTTATAACCTCTCTGTTCATCATAACCATATTCATCTGACAATAAAGCTCTTTTCTACATAGAAACAGCTGTTAAGAGTCTCTTGCTATCTGCCTCTGCCTTCTGCTGAGTTCCTGCATTCCCACCTGCAATCATAAGAATCCACACCTAGACTACTGGGTATATGCAAACCAAACCAAAATACACACAAATCCTAACACACCTATTTATCAAAACTACAGGAGGCTAATTAAAGCTTGTACTTGTCTCCATCTAAATCCTTTCTATAAGTTTGCTTATTATATTAATAAACAGTAATAGTAGATTTCAAGGACTAGAACTTTACATTTTTAAATGAGTTGCAAAGATTGTATCTACAAGAGTAGAAATATGTATGTTGTCACAAAACAGCCTTACATTTGTATCGATAAACAAAAATCCATGCCAATGGAAAATATTTCAGTCTAGTAGTTGCCTTTTAGTTTAAAAGTAAATTCAGTAATCTACTCTTCCATCTTATCCTTCCCATCCTCCTTTATCTTTTCAGAAAGAGATCCCTGACTCCAGCCTCCTTTGCTTACCTTTCCTGACCAATAACTTACAGCCAATCCCTCTAAATGATGACAAGCATCCATGACCTGCAAAATAAACAAAAACCACTCACAAAACCTCTCAAAAATGTGAGCATCATGTTCTCAAGATTCCTGATGTTTTGGAGCAACAGTGTCTTTAGGGGATTTTGAGAAAATTAGGGTAATGTCAAGTCCTAAAAGAGCTAGCTGTATCATTTGCTATCCAGTGTATGTGTGATGGGCAAGTGTGGGGCTTATCTAAGTCCTGGAGTAGCCTGTGAGGCTGGACCATCTTAGCTAGCCATTTTGAAGTTTGTCTGAGCAGTCTGTCGTCTGAAGCTGATTTTTGGGTGGTGCTTTTCAGCTTAATGGCATTACCACAATCCAAGTAGCTTTAGCATTTCAGGGCTCCATCATCATCTTGGAAACCTCAAAGGTCACTGCTAGTAATTGTCACAGTTCACTGCAAAAAAAAAAAAAAAACTTAAACATTTTAAACGCCATATGCATCAGATCTCTAAGAGGGTAAAGAATGACAATCTGTTAGATACAGCTGGGTGCTCAAACTTAGTTCCTAGTTACCTACTGAAGCTTATTTCTAGAATTAATACTCTGTATTACCACTATCACAAGAATAGAATGTGCCTGTATGTATATTTTGAAATAATATTTACTCCTTAAGAAACATTTTAAAGAGTCAAATGAAAGCAGAAATTAGAATAGATACCTATAAAAAATAAAATGCTAAACAATGTTAAATCTAGAATAAAATGGGATATCTATTACATATTTCCTATACTTTTCTAAATGTTTAAAATATTGCATAATAGCTAGCAAAGAAAGGAGAAAATGGTATTCAGAATGATACTCTAATCCCTTTTGTTAATATAGCCATTAAATTGATTTTAGTTCTATTTTTAAGTAATTTTGACAAATATATATTTTAAAAGACCTGAAAAAAGAAAACTAAAGGATGTGAGATTAGTGGTAATGGAAAACAAAAGCATAACCCTGCCCCAGCTCTTTGGGGAGTTTTTGTCTTTCCAGGAGAATAAAAGTGTCCAATTAAGGAATCCAGAGACCACTGGACAAATGAGATATCTGAAGGAGGGTAAATAATCAAGAGAAAAATGTCCCAAGCAAAGGAGTAAATTGGCCTAATGGCACAACCCACTTCCAACAGGATAGAATTTCATAAATTTTCCCAAATCCTTGCTTCTGCTGCTCTCTATCAACATAAAGGGCAAATGGTCTTTTTATAGTCCTGGTTCAATTAAAATTTAAAACTGGCTTTGCAGTTGGGATGTGGCTCTCTCCTTCTCTAAACCTAAGCATGCTTGTTAAAGGAAAACTAAAAAATCTGTCTCAAGTTATATCTTTATTAATGCCAAAATGGTTTTTGGCAACAGGAAAAGTGTTATCTTTCAAATAAAAACAATGAATTCTTAAAACTAAAGATATCTTAATGTATGGATAAGTGTACCTATATTCCCCCTTCTTTTATATATAAATTCAAGGTTTAGGTGTATTTATTTTTAGATCACAAAGGACATTTACTTTGGATCCCAGACTGCCTTTCTAATAATCCTGTAGAGGTTTTTTTTATAATAACCTGTAAATATGGTATATGATTTCTCTAGTGTGCAAACATACCATTTTGGAGCTGTATTTGAGATGTGTCCCTGAATGGTGGGTTAAAGGTGTGTGCCACCACTTTGTTTACTGTAACCCTAGAATTTAGAAAACAGCTAATTTATAGAGATCTACTTGTCTGTTGGGATTAAAGACATGAACTACCACTACCTTACTCAAATATTTTAGCTCAGCTATAAATCACCTAACTCTTTAATATGTAAAAAACAAGCTTGGAATGTATTAACCCTTTGAATTTACCTAAAACACTTTAAATCTCTTAACTGTATTTTCAAATCAAACAACAAAAATATCCTTTTTATTTAAGAAGAAAACTTGAAAGCTGATGTGCAAGATGGCCTGGACCACATGGCAATCTATAGGCTAACATTCTAACACAGAATTAAGACACATGGTTTAAGAAAACCCATTTTTTATTTCATGCCAGTAAGGTAAGTATGCCTTTGGTAAATTATTATTTGAAAATATTATTAATTTTTATTTTCATTTTTTAATACCAAATCAGATGAAAGGTATTTGTTAGTCTTTAAGTATTCAGGAGGTCTCTATGTTTGAATCTAATCTTTATTAATCTAGATGGTATCTATAGCTTTTCATCTGTGGAAACAAAAGTAAAATATCTTTCTCAATGTAACATATATACTGGTTTCTATTTTGAGGACAACAGGTCTTTAAAATATACAGGCTAATTTAATTCAGCAGTTTTTTCCTACTATCCAATGTCTCTCCACAGTTGACATTTCTTTCTCATTAGCATTACATTATTAATAATTTAATTTAATAATTAATAATTTAAATTTAATAATTTAATTTAAGTTAATAAAGCATTGTGTAATCTATCTCTGGGGTTCTTTATTACACTTTCTGTTAAGCAATATTTTAAAGTACAATTAGATCTTTTTGTAACTGCTTATCCTATAGGATTATATAATATACCTGTAATATACTTTATGTTGTAATATGCAAAAACTGTTTCATTTCACTAGAGATATATACTGGAGTATTGTCAGTCTTAATTTGAACAGATATCCCTATAATAGCCATGACTTCTATTAAATGTGTAATTACAAAATCAACCTTTTCAGAACTTAAAGCAGTTGTCCATTGAAATCCTGAATATGTATCTATGGTATGGTACACATATTTAAATTTTCCAAACTTTTCAAAATAAAATACAAAGCTTATTGCCAAGTGAAGAAAAATCTTTCTTCAAATCTTTGCTGCTATCATGGTATTTCTTATAAAATAATGAGGCTCCTAGCACATTTCCTACCAGTAGCTGATAAATTTCAACATTATTTTGTTTGTATAGAGGGCCTGGTAAATTTGTATAGGATTTAATATATGTTATATACAAGGGATGATTTATATTCTGATTACTTGTTGTAGTTAGATATATACAAAGTTAATTCTGAATCATCTGGAATAAATCCAGCAGTTTCAATATGTAAAACAACTTTTTCTACATATTGTGATCAGTATGCATATTAAGAGGTTCTGAAAAATCTAATGCCATGAAAAATAGTATATAATTCTGATTTTTGAACTGAAACATAAAGGCTTTGAGCAACTTATTTTTCCTGACTTACAACCTGCCTTCCCTGATTTATTTGCATCAGTATAGAACCTCCAGAAATTGGTGCCCCCTTGATTATATGAGGGAGAATTAAGTTAGTTCCTCTTATAAACTGGTCTCTTGCTTTTGTTGCTCTGTCCAAAAAAAGCGCTGTAAGCTCTGGGCTCATGCTCACTTTCTGCTATAATGGGAACATTTCAGCTGAAATAAAAGTAACCACGGTTTGCTGGGTCTATTCTTGCTCACTGATGAAGTTTTAATTTTCCTTCGAGAATCAATTCAGAAACCTTTTCTACAGAGGTCTCTATTTTGTGCTAAAAATATTTGCTTTAAGATATTGTTTTCTCTCTGCATTGATATTCTTGTAGGAAAATGCACAGAAGATAAAATAACCAGGTGTTCCATGTGTGTATCCTGTAATTTTTTTCTAGCAAAGCCAATACTTTCTCACTTTTCAGATGATAATTTTTATGAACTATATGTCTTTATTATCTTGTAAGGTTTAAAATAAATTACTTAGTTCTTGAGTAGTTAATTCAATTGCAGGCATAATCAATTAATATCTTTCAGCAGTATTTAAATATCATTAAAAATTTATAATTGATCTCTCCTGATTTATACTTTCTGTTGCTAAATTTCTTGAAACATGTTTATATCATTGGTAATTAATAGAATCTTTTCTATATTTTTCAGAAACAATTTATAACTCACAACAGAGCAAATTTCTCTTTACTTTATCAAACATTTTTTCTGAGGTATCTACATCTGATTCAGCCAGTAAGATAGCATCCATAATGCTAACAGGGAATAATTGAACCAAATTTGTTATTGTGACCTGCGAGAGGCCCCTTAAGGCCTTTCCCAATGGCAAAGGGTTACCTTGCCTGTTCCTTGTTGATCTGCATTATTAGTCTAGTGCTGGCCTTTGCCACACCTTCTGCATACTCCAGAAGGCTGAGACCTTCTACTTGTATTACCTCTAGAAAAAGCATTGTTTCTATGAGTGCCTTGTCTATAATCCCTTTTCAGATGGTCTTGCTTACCACAACTAAAACATCTGACATTTTGGTTTTCCTTAAAACCTTCAGAAATTACTTTTCCTATTAGAGTAGTATCATAAATATGAGATCCAATATCAGCTGTATTTTTAATCCATTCATCTATGGGTGCTGATCTGGCCTTTAAAAGACTCATCACCCTTTTGCATTCTGAATTAGCATTTTCAAAGGCCAAGGATTAAATTAATATTTATCTGACTTTTGGATCTGGTATTATTCTATTTACAGCTGAATTCAATCTTTGCAAAGAAAATAAATAAATAAATGAAGGCTTCTTTTGGGCCTTGTCTAATTTTAGGAAATGACTCAGACCTCATTCCTGATTCTTCAACCTTGTCCCAAGAAGTCAAAGATGCTAAACAACATAGTGCCATGGTGTGATCATTAAATTGAAACTGTTTTGCAAATCACCATATTGGCCTTTATCAGTAAACTGGTCTTGGGAAATATCAATAGCTTTAGCTCTATTTCATTATTCGATGGCCCTAGCTTCCTCTTTCTACCATGTTCTCCATTGTAACTGAAAACCAACTTCCAATATTGAAAGCCAAATCTTTCTAGTCTTCAGGGATAATTCTCTTCTGAGTTGGCCATAAATTTAACATCTGCTTCACATAGGGTGAATGCATACACTATGAAACAATTGCTTCCTTAAATCTCTTCAAATCTTACATTTCTATAGGATTCCATTTAATTTTTGCATAATGTTGGTGGTGCCTATTGCCTGCTGGTCATTCTTGTATAGTAACTGAATGAACTAAGGTTGGTTTTCTAATACCCTTGGGCCCCCTCTCTTCACTTTTATCCTGCAGTGGTCTGTAGGTTCTGATCTAAATTACTCCATGTCGGAGTTTTTTTCTCATTTTCGTTAGTAGGTATTTCTAAGGTTTTAACACTTTTCAGTTAATTTTTCATATTGGGCAGAGTTATCAAACAGCTTCTTTAAAGATAAAATATGAGTTACCAAACTGATAGTAATTATAGTTGACATTATGTCAATCCTAGCTAAGTCAGTTACCTCTTCATTTATTTCTTTTATTTTCAAGCCAACCAGAGTTGCACTGTACAGACTTCTAACTCCCTGTATTATAATAGTTTACATTCCTTAAAAAATATTTATATATTTATTATGTATACAGTATTCTATCTGTATATATCCCTGCAGGCCAGAAGAGGGCACCAGATCTTACTACAGATGGTTGTGAGTGTGGTGATATGTTATATATTTAATAAAAACCAGTCTGGAACACAGAGAAGAGATCTACTCACAGTCAATCCGGGGAGATCAGAGAGTGGTAATTCACATCTTTAATCCCAGCATGGGCAAAGACTGAGTGTGGTGACCTACGCCTTTAATCCCAGCAGATCTGAGTTTGAGGCTAGCTTGGTTTACCTAGGGAGTTCCATGCTCCCAGGCAGGCAATGGTGGTGTCATGTCTTTAACCCCATAACTCCAGAGACAGATCTTTCTGTGTTTCTGTGAGTTCAAGACTAACTACCAAATAGTAGTAGCCCAAGCCTGTAATCTTAATCTCTATGTGGTACACCTGGGCATAGGAAGACAGATTAGACAGTAGAAACAAGGGGTGAGGCTGAGGAAGCTGGTTGAGAGTTGACTTTGGTGTTTCCCCTCTTTGATATTTCAGCCTTTCCCTGATATCTGTCTCTGAGTTTCATTTATTACAACCAGAATTTGTGCAACATGAGAGCCACTATGTGGTTGCTGGGAATTAAACTCAGGATCTCTGGAAGAGCAGCCTGTGCTCTTAATCTTTGAGCTGCCTCTCCAGCTTTGATATTTCTTATCCTTAATGTGGGAAGAATTTAATATTACTTAACTCTCTTCTTAAGGACTTCCCAGGGGATCTCACCAGTTCTGCTACTTTTCAGTTTGTCTGCAGCAGCAACAGTCATGAAGATGTGAACAGCAACCAGTGGCAGCAGCAGTAGAAGCATGTGGTAGTGGAGTGTCCCATGTGCATGTGTCGGAGAGTAGCCTGGCAAAAGCCATGGCACTGGCTGGTGTGACCTACTGCCACATGTTGGAGTGCCAAATATTATTTTTATCTAAACTTATATTGATGATCATATCAATAAAGACAGTCAGAGGCTGGAATGAAAACCTGACAGCTCAGAGTGGTTGAGGAGCAGCTGATCTCCCTCCTTAGCTGGTATCTCAGAAAGAGCATCCTTCTGCTGCACCAAATCAAAGAAAAAGACTGCCACACTCAAAGTCCTTTCCTGTGTGCTTCTCTTCCTGACATACCCTCTATGGGTACTTCCTGACAATTAACCTCTGGCTCTGCCTCCTGATATCAGGTGTTTACTTAACGAAATCTCTGGGTTCACAGTGTGATCAAATATCTAGCAACAAGAGTTGGCCTCAATATCACAGAGATCTGCCTATCTTTACCTCTACAGTGCTGGGACTACAGGGCTGTGCCAAGCCTGGTTAGTTTTGTTTCATTTGTTTCTGTCAGTTTGATACAAGCTACAATTTTCTGGGGAAAAAGAACATCAACTGAGAAAAATTTTCCATCAGATTGTCCTGTAACAAGTCTGGGTGACATTTTCTTAATTAATGACTGATGTAGAAGAGCGGGAAGTGCCACCTCTAGGTGTGTGGTCCTGGGTGATACTAGAAAGCAGGCTATGCAAGCTGAGGGGAAGAAAAGAGCAAGCATCATTCCTCCATGGATTCTGCCTCAGTTCCTGTCTCCAGGTTCCTTCCTTGACTTCCAGCCTTGGCTTCCCTTCCTGACAGACTCTCAGCTGAAATAAGCCTGTAACTCCTCAAGCGGCCTTTGGGTTTGGTGTTTATAACAGCAATAGAAAGCAAAATATGACACAAAGTATTTTTGTTTTCAATTTTTAAATTACTTATTTGAGAATTTTGTATAGTGTGTTTTAGTCATCTCTGTAACTCCTCCAGATCTACCCCTCTTCTCCCCACCAACTTCCTGCTCTTTTTTAAAAAGACAAACGAACAAAACCGCTGACTCCAATCTGTGCTTTCCATATGTTTCTGAGTGTGTGGCCACCCACTGGAGTGACCACCAAGAAACTGACCTTAGAGAAAGCTCACTCTCTCATCCCCAGAACCATCAAACGTTTATAGCTCCTCTGAGGGCTAACAAACCCCTTCCTGTTCCGTGCTAGGACGTTGACTATCTTGATCTTGTACAGGTCTTGTTCAGGCTGCCATAGCTACTCTGAGTTCATGTGTGTGGTTGTCTTGTCATGTCCAGAAGACATTGTTTCAATATGGTTCTCCTACTGGCTCCTACAGTCTTCCATCCATGCCGTCTGCAGTTGTCCCTGAACCTCAGGGAAGGGAGGAAAGGTATGAGGTAGGTGTCCTGTGTATCCAGTATGTAGCTCCGCAGGCTCAGACGCTTACTCTCTACATTCTGACCAGTTGTGAGTTTCTTCATTAACCACCATTCATCACACAAAGAAGATTCTCTGATGAGGCCTGAGAACTGCATTAATTTACAGATCGAGTTATAGACTTGATGGCAACCCAACTGTCCCACCAGCCAGCTCCCAAATAATGACATGGAGACTTGTTAATTATGAAAGCTTTGCCTTAGATTAAACTTTTCCCACTAGCTCTTATAACTTAAATTAACGCATTTATATTTGTCTATATTTTGCCTCATAGCTTTTTGCCTTTCCTTTTGTATGTCCAACTCCCTCCATATCACTTTGGCATCTGATATGAGCCTAGATTTATCCCCTACTTCCTCTCTCTCTGCCTGGAAGTCCCACCTAAACCTCCTGTCTGGCTATTGGACAATCACTTCTTTATTAAACCAATCACAGTAATACATCTTCACACAGTGTACAAAATACTATGCCCATTTAGCAGAATAATAGTAATAAATTCATCCTTGGGGCCTGTGAACTCCCAAGCACAGGTTCTTGACCAGATTTACGGTATAAGACATGCATTTCCTAATGCATAACAAGCCTTAATCCATCAGAAAGCAATTGGTTATCCCCTATCTAGGCATTTTGCTGTGGCCCCTCCCACCAGGGCCACCTTCCACTACACTCTCACAGGCTCTCTCCTTTCAATGAGTTTTCATTTTTACAAGTTAAAGCCTTTGTTGTGGGTCTGTCACTGTTCCAGTTTCCAGCAGGCATCTTCTCAGCAACAACTGCAGCCCCCCACTTTAAACTTGCTTGGACTCTTTGCCTCCCCAAATTGTAGTTTTTGTATCTTTAAACTCAACTTTTTGATTTGTTTTTGCTTTAGACTCGGACAATTGCAATGAATAGTAGCCATGCTACAATGCTCTCCTGATTCGAATAGCCTCACACACACCAATTAATTCAGCCTTACTCAGAGTCTTAGGATGGGACAACATGAAGCCACATTATTCATCAGAATGTCCCACAAATGTCCTCAAGCTGAGTTCCTGGTAAAGCCCTTGTTCACAAGCCGGGTCTGTACTGTCTTCATTGTCTTTGCGCTCTTTCTCCCAAGTTCCCATCAAGATGGCCCATTAAGGTCCTTATGGTATTTAAAGGTTTGTTTTCCAAAGTTCCTTCAGAAAACCAAAGGCCTATGAGCCCCATGGTTTATCACAGCAGCAGTCTACTTCTAGGGGCCAACTTTCTGTATTAGTTACTCTTCTCATTGCCATGGTCAAGGAGCAGTTCAAGTGACAAAGGGCTTGTTTTGACTTACGTTTTAAGGGAATTATTCTGTCACACAGGAGAAGCAGGAGGCTGGCTGGTCACACTGCATCGGCAGTCAGGAGGGGTGATGAGTGGCAATGCCCGGCTCACTTTCTCCTTGGTCATTCAGTCCAGGGCTCCCACTCACGGGAGGGTGCTGTTCATAATTGACGTGAGTTTTCTCAATTAACCCAACACAGGTAATCCTCACAGTGTGCCTGTGAGCTTGCCTCCTTGGGATTCTAGAGCCTGTCAAGTTGACAAGGAATATCAACCATCCCAGGGGATAACCAGGACTATGTTGTGGACTGGGCTAGAGAACGTTCATATTAAATTGTAAAAAAAAAAAAAAAAAAAAAAAAAAAAAAATCCAGCTTCATTCTGCTTGTGCCCTGAGAACTTGAGTGAGGCTGAATTACAAAGTAACAGACTAGTCTCTTTGGCGGTGGGCATTTCAAAGCCATAAATGTGAAGATTAATTATTAACTGGACTGATCCTAGACACACCTGGGAAGCAAACCTTTAAGAATGCCTGTGAGATTATCTAGACCAGGTCAGCCTCTCGTCATGTCTATATGGTTATCTCAGTTAGGTTAATTGGGGTTGGAAGACCCACCTAAAAGAGGTGGCACATTCTCTGCACTAGGGTCGCGGGCTGCCTAGAAAGGGGAAAGGTACATGTGCATCAGAACCCCTCCCTCCCTGCTTCCTGACTACGGGTCCCCTGTTCTGCCCCGGCTTCCCCACCGCAGTGGACTTTACTGTGGACCAAACCTTCTCCCTTAAGTTGCTTTCGTCAGGGAATTTATCACAGCAATGGGCAAAGTGACTAGGACAGCATAGCTCTCAGGTTTTAGCATGGTTTAAGCAATGTTTGGCTGCGGCTTCTATGTAAAATACTACCGTGTTTTGTTGGCACTCCCAAAGTATTGAAGTGCCACTGACATCTTCCTCAGGTGAAGTGTCAGCTGCTGCGCCTGCACGGCAAAGAGCCGGACTGGCGAGGGACATTGGGGTTAAAAACAGCACTCAGGACACTGTCTTGAGTTTCATGCAGGAGGAGCCTTTATTCCACAGCACTCTCACAGCTTTTATACCCTCACTAGCCGTTGCAAAACATGGAGTCAAGGAAGGGTCATCTTGTACCAGGGAGCTAATCACAAACAGCATGGAGGAAAACCACAGTCGGGGGTGAGAACTCATCACAAGATACATTCTCAAGAAGCACAAATTGCAAAACAACTGAGGGGAACAAAAGGGCACCTTGAAGTTCAACCATGGCTTTGCAGCCAGGTTCCAACATCTCCTCCCTCTTTGTTTTAAATAAGAAAAAGGTATCCCCTGTCTTGGGTCACCTATGGGTCCCATCACCCTTACCCGCCATGGGAAGTTGCCCTAGTACTTCCTGTCTTAGGCGGCTGTGGGTCACAGATGTTGCCTGTCCCTGGGTACTACCTATCCAACATCTGTATCCATACTTGGGCAGACACAGGAGGTGCTATGGCCAGAAAGGCCTGTTGGTAACCTTTTCAGTGCCTTGTAAACTGACTTCACATCTAGCATACCAGAAATGATCCGAGACCTATCGCCCCGCCACAAATCAAATATCCATTCAACTCCCTAACCTTTTGACTGACATTCAATACTGAATGAGGGGTTACACAAATTTCTTGATCTCAAAGAGTATCTGCTCTTGCAACAGCACAGTTTGCTGATTCAAACTCAAAAGTCCAAAATGTATTTGTCCATTCAAAGTTTGTTGAATATCAAGAGCCTCGGCTACTCGTTCGAACAAGGAGTTCACCACCGATGCCTGTTGCATTGTTTGGCTAATGGCAATTCCAGAGCCAGCAGCGGCTGCAGCAGAGATGGCAATGGCAGTCACAATGGTGGCGGTAATGCCGAAATCTCTCTTCTGATGGGTCAGCTGTAGCGGGAACTGATCGGGAGCTGCATCCAAAGGCATCACAGCAAATGCTGGCAGTCTCACTATCAAGGCATTATCACTAGTATTCTTCTAGCAATTGCTAAGGCTGCAATTCAAAGCTGAACAGTTTAGTAACCCTCCCCTCCCACACTACCATTCCAAGTCACAAACAACAAAGCGGGGGGGATAATAGACAGGGCATAATAATATTCTTACTGGGCTTGCTGGTACCATTTGACTTCACAGATGATTCAAAATAGGAAGAAGCATCCCAAGTAGCTGTGGCATTGAATGCTAGTCCCGTGCTGACCACATTCATACAGGCCAAAGGCCCAAACAAATATAGTCCATCAAATAATTGTCCAACACCTGCTTGAGTAGGATTTCTATAATAATATGGCTCACTGCAGGCTAGAGAGATGGCTTTCCACTCCCAGACCAGGTCTAGCTGGCTGCTGGGAAAGATCTCATGGTTTACAACCACAGTACACGGGTGTGTTAGCTCAAGACAGGTATGGAGACTATTACGACTATGGTAGGCAGGTAAGGTGACCTCAGAAAACTAGGTGCTCTAACCAAACAGAGGCATCATTTAACAAAATAAGCCCTTTCTAAACTGGCCTTGCTGAGTTGGACTGTACAGTTTCATCATGAACAACACAACTTGTCACTCAGTACATCAATAGTCAGGTAAGCAAGAAAAGGACTTTTACCAAGAGACTGACATTTACACTTTTGACAAAATGGTAATACAACATATTACACAGCAAGTTCACTGAAACTTCAATGAAGAAAATCCTATCTGTAGAAAGGTTTCTTTTAGATCCAAAAAGTATCACACCACACAGCTGGTTACAAAAATAAAGTGCAGTGTTTAGCAACTGGCTTGCTAACTACAGGAAGAGGCACTGTGTAAGCCCTCCCTGACAAATGCCAAGTACGCAAGGCCAGCCGCAGGGAGAGCTCCTATTTTTCACCACAAGCCACTGCTGTCTCTTTATTGAAGCCTCGGATGGAAAGATCATAGACCACCTCCTCTACCTTCTTGATCAACATGGTTTCCCATAAGCACTCAATCCGGAGCACTTTTGCTCACTTCCCCTGTGGCCACAACGCTGCCACTCCCAGCGCCCCCACAGTGGAAGGGGCTCACACCACTTCCATTGCTCTTGGCCCCAAAGCCATAGAGGTGACCACCAGAGGGGGCCTGGCCTCCGCTGCCATTCCAGTGGACCTGCAGCAGATCATGTTTATCTTTCTGGGATCTCACAGCAGCCTTATCCCGCTTGGCTCCTTGGCTGCTGTGGCTTTTCCCTGGCTTCTAGGCCATCAGCTAAGGCTGAGGTAGCACTGGTCCCATTGGAGGCTGGACCTCCACAATCCTTAGTGTTGCTGTTGGTAGTGGTGTTTGTGGGATTATTCATCTCAAATTTCTGTCTGTCTTTCTCCAGATCGGCATCCAAATCAATGATTAAATTTCCAACCCCGATTTATTTGGATCTACACCTTTTCCTACAGCCGAAACGTTCACGGACATCCTGAAGATGAGCACTCTAGATTAAAAATTCGATGAACTTTCCTTGGGAGATGTCGCCTGCAACCTTGCCAGCAAGGAAAGCACAACACCCAGGATCTTCTTTCAGCAGTTTATTCGGGACCTTTACAATTGTTCTCCCTTTGTTCTTCTCTCTATTTCTCCTTCTCCTCCTCCAGGAAACCCTGCCCACTGACTAGAAACTCTCAGGGCATCCAATCCCAATAAGCCACGTGGGCACAGCTCATAGGTGCACATACACAACAGCAAACCATGCCCCAGGCTCAAGCCAAATAAGGAGTTGTTTATCAAAAGAGAGCACTCACCCATGGGGGGTGGAGGACGGAAATCAGCACCATCTTTAGGGTGCAGCAGCAGGCAGCTCTCTACAGGGAGATAAGGGGACATTCATTTAGCTTTCTCCTAAAGAAAAAAAGAAATCTTCCAATCTTCTGCTTTTTCCTGCTCCAAGAATGTGTCCAGGGCTCTCACACCCTTCACTCCAGGACCACCATCTCCTTCTTCTGTTTCATGCCTCACGATCCCTTCCAAATTGACCCTGGTCCCAGGTTCACAAGGCCCGAGACACTCTGGCTCGGTTACTACTCCAACTTCACATGTATTGACACGTACAGACTGAGTCTGAACCAAAAGCTGTTCCACGGGTGCTGCAATACTGGATGAAGATGGGGAAAGTAGGAGCAGAATCTGAGGTGCGACGCTGCTGGCAATCGACGGTGGTGCCGGCACTGTAAACGGGGTCAACCTTCTCGGTTTTCAGTTTCTTGATTCGCCTGTGGCTCTTCTCCTCCTGTGGCTCTTCTCCTCCTCCTCCTCTTCCTTCCGTCTGCACATCCTCCCTGCATCCAGCACCTCCACGTCCTGAGCCTGGCATCAGGACAGCACACACTTGCTGCTCATGCAAACAGGGCCATTCTCATCGGGAGGGTTCAGCTTGTGCAGTTTATGCTGTCGAATCTCACGTACTAGTGTGTAGAAGGCATCCTCCACACCCTTACGAGTCTTGGCTGATGTTTCAATGTAGGGGATGCCATAGCTGTGGGCAAGGTCCTGGGCCTTCTGAGACTCAACAGTACGAGCAGCCAGATCATACTTGTCGCCCACCAGCACCATTGGCACATCGTCTGAGTCCTTCACCCGCTTGATCTGCTCCCTGTACTGATGGATGTCTTCAAAGGACTTGGTGTTGTTAATGGCAAACACACAGAGGAATCCCTCCCCTGTGCGCATGTACTAGTCCCGCATGGCACTATACTCCTCTTGATCTGCTGTGTCCAAAATGTCCAGCAGACATGTCTTGCCATCAATGACCACCTGTTTCCAATAGGAGTCCTCTATGGTGGGGTCATACTCGTCCACAAAATGGTTCTGGATCAGCTGGATGGTCAGGGCACTCTTCCCCATGCCTCCAGCACCCACCACTACAAGCTTGTATTCTGTCATCGCTTCTATAAGGGCTGCCACTTTCTTGCAATTCTTCAAATGTCCCAGCACACTCCTTCAGCTGTTCTTTTACTCTAACATTATCTGTAAGGAGGGTGCCTCGAACTAACCTCCATAATGAAAGGGTAGAAATGGGGATGTGCCCCGGCCCCTTTTCTTTTCAAGTTCTTTGTAAATCTGTCTTAACCTGTCCCCAGTCAGGGATATTAAGGCCTCCCCCTGCAATGAGCCATGGACTAGCTTTGGCGATGGTGGTGACGGATGCGAGTGCGGCACTAGACTTAATTCCTGTTTCTTGCTTGCTTAGCACTTCCTTTACCTCAGTGGCCAACTGAGTTTTTGAGCTTGAGTTTCCCATGGTACGTACCTTGTTCCTTTACCTTTTCAGTTCACCCGCTCACTCTGGGCAACCCCGTCCGTGTCTCCCTTCTTTCCAGATCTCGGTGGGACCTCCACTTGCTGTGCCTGCATGGCAAGGAGCCGGACTGGCGAGGGACGTCAGGGTTGAAAACAGCACTCAAGACACTGTCATGGGTTTCATGCAGGAGGAGCCTTTATTCCACAGCACTCTCACAGCTTTTATACCCTCACTAGCCTTTGCAAAACATGGAGTCAAGGAAGGGTCACCTTATATCAGGAAGCTAATCAGCACAAACAGCACCGAGGAAAACCACGGTCAGGGGTGAAAACCCATCACAAGACACATTCTCAGGAAGCACAAATTGCAAAACAACTGAGGGGAACGAAAGGGCACTTTTAAGTTCAACCATGGCTTTGCAGCCAGCTTCCAACAGTTAGCTGTGTTGTGTCCTGCTTGCCTCCATTGGTCACGGCATGGATCTGATGGTGGAGTTGCCGGGGGAAAGTATTTTCTTAATTTATTTTAAAGATTTATTTTTATTATTTTAAATTATGTACATGGGTGTGTGCCTATGCATGCAGATGTCTTAGAGAGGCCAGAGGCATCATATCGCTCTGGAGCTGGAGTTGTAGGAGGATGTTGGATGCTGGGAAATAAACTCAGGTACTGTATGAGAGCACTAAGTGTTCTTTTTAATTCATTTTTATTTGTTTTACATAGCAACCACAGATCCCCCCCATTCCTCCTCCTGCTCCCCGCGAGTCTCCTCCTGACCCATCCTCATCCCCTCCCAAAAGATAAGGGCTCTCGTAACTGCCCCACTACAGAGTTCTTAGTGCCCATCAGCATTCAGTTTTCTCCCTCTGTAGAATATTTCTTGGAATCTTCTGCTTTGCATTGGTAAATTTCAGATTCCTGCTTTTAAGTACAAAAAAGAATAGGCGTTTAGTGGCATAGACAAAATAAATCTATATTTCTTCCTGGTTTTAAAATTCAAATTATTAAAATTTTCAAGAATTTTATACATAAGTGGTATGTTCCTAACCCTCCTCTTTCCTTCCAAGCCCTCCTATGCCCCCTCATCTTCCAAACTCATTATCTCATCTTAGGGTTTCTGTTCCTGTGAAAAAAACACCATGACCAAAAGCAACCGGGGGAGGAAATGGTTTATTTGTTTTATGTATCCTGATCACAGTTCACTGAGGGAAGACAAGGCAGGAACTCAGATCTCTCAGGAACCTGGGGACAGGAGCTGATGTAGATGTCATGGAGGGGTGGAGCCTGCTTTCTTATAGAACCCAGGGCCACCAACACAGGGATGGCTCCACCCACAATGGGCTGAGCCCTCACCCATCAATCACTAAGAAGATACCCTACAGGCTTGCAGAGCCTTGTCTTGTGGAGGCATTTTCTCAGTGAGGTTCCTTGCTCTCAGATGGCTTCAGCTTATGTCAAGTTGACATAAAACTATCTAGCACACTTATCTTCTACAATTATTATTATCATATAAATGCTCACAAAGGTCTACGTAATATGAAGATTTTCACTGTTTTGTGGACTTTGGGGAATCTGTACACATTTATAAGAACTTCTTTCAGTCATTTGAATATATCAATATCACAAAGAGTTCTCTATATTTGTATCATGAAAATTATCAACTTGGGCTGGGTGAAGTGGCACATTTGGGAGGCAGAGGCAGAGGCAGAGGCAGAAGGATCTCTGTAAATTTGAGGCCATCTTGGAATATAGAGATTTTCAGGCTAGCCAGGGCTGCATAGTGAGACTTTTAAAAAGCTACTTAGGATAACCACCCCCATCTCCATCTGCTGATCCCATTTAGTGTCACCTTCATGTGTGTTCAAGGCTGACTACCTGGGATTGGATTCCTTTCTTTAGGAAATAACTGTCACTTTAGTAAGTGGTAACATTACAAACTCCATGACATAAAGTAGTGGTTCATATAAAGGTCCCCAGTTGGCCTCTAGCTATAATTTGTCTGTACTTGAAAGTGAAAGTCTGAATCTGCAAATTTAAAATTTTTTTGTAGTATTTATTCTAATGTGTCTGTCAGGGAACATTTGAGGAAATGATTTTCCACAATCTCTTATTGTGTATGCCTCATAACATATACAGAGCTTGAATAGAAATGCTCATATGCCCTGGGGAATTCTAACCAAGCACTGTGTTCTATCTTCCAATAAGCAGATTTGCTATCTCTAAAATACACCCAGCCACATTTCCTTAGCAAAGTACATAATCATTGAGTGTGAAGATATGAGACATAGGGGTGTCCTATGCAGAGGACACAATGAGAGTTCCGGAGACCAAGGCGGAAGCCAAGTTTGACACATGGAGTGAGAGACTGTTGCAGCAGAGATGACTTCACCAGATCCTGCAGTTATGTTTCCTGTTATCAGGGAAGGAAATCTGACGTGTTCTTTAGCCCGCTGTTCCTCTCCAGTAATCTCTGTGTGAATTTATGGTTATAGTCAAGATCCTTGTTTGCTCATGAGGGTCTATCTGAAGAGTTTTCATTGCTTTGTAGACTTCACAAAATTTGTACATATTTATAAAAACCTCTATTAGGCCATTTGAATACATCAATTTTGCAAAAACTCTCTAACTTCATTTACATATGTACCTGTTAAGACTGTCTACCCAGAATCTCTACAAATCACCATAATATATTCTTGTGCATTCTCCTGCTAAACACTAAGTGACAGCAATGTAAATGTATAAATTCACAGCTGAAGAGAGAAATAAGATAGAAGACTTTTAAGAACAGAACATGGACATTCATTCGGGATTGTATAGATTAAAACTATATATGGTGGAGTACACCTTCAATCCCAGCACTCAAGAGGCAGAGGCAGGCAGAATTCTTTGGGTTAAAGGCCAGCCTGTCTACATAGTGAGTTCCAGGAGAGCCAGGGCTACACAGAAAAATCCTGTCTCAATAAACAAACAAAGGTTCTTCTTTTTCTATTGTACTATTTTTTTTAGTGGAATATTAGAGATCAAATTCAGGGCCTTCCATGTGCTATGCAAATGCTGTGCCATCAAAGCCACATCCAAAGTCACTGACATTCTCTTCTATTTGCTTTGCAAGTCTAGTTTATTGTTTTATTATTTTAGAATGTATTTCTTTACATAGTTTGATTTTTAACATTTTATTTTCTGTATATGAGTGTTTGCCTGCATATATGCTGCATGTGTGTATGCATGCATATACCAGAAAAGAGCATGTTTCACCCAGACCTGACAACCTGAATTTAATTCCTTGAACCCACTTAAAGGGGTTGTCCTCATGAATGCAATGTCCATGCCAGAACAGGAGAGCCTCACACACAATCATAGGAAATAAAATAAAACTGCAAACTATTTTGGGTTAGATGTGAACAGAGGGGGGGGCAGGTAGAAGAGTTAATAACAAAGTAGGCACCATCAGAGAAAGGAATCTACGAGCTGATACTTATTAAATAAAATTAGTCTGGAATATCAGAGGAGAGTCAACCACAGAGCCAAGCCAGGAAAGTCAGGGAGTGGTGACCCACGCCTCTAATCCTAGCTTTAGGAATGCTGGAAAAGGAAATAAGATGGCTGGGTGGAGGGAGAGAAGGAAGGTTTCAGCTTTTCTGACACTTTCTTGGTGGACTAAGGAGAGAGGTGTGGAATCGAAGGATTTCCTGAGGAATTGGTGGAGGAGAAGAGGCTGTGGTTTGTTTCTCTGTTGCTCTTATGTTCCAGATTTTCCCCAATATCTGGCTCTGGGTTTTATTATATGCCAAATAGGGTTTATGCAATAAATCTACTTTAAAAGCTACTTGAAAATATTTTTTTTATAAAAAAGAGAAATTTGAAAACAGGTACTGTGCAAGGCTGGACAATGCTTCCCCCAGAAGACAGAGTTTTTATGAAAATCTCCATGTCCAGCATGGGATACCTCCCCATGAATTATTAAAAGAGTCTCAGAGTCCCCTCAAAATAACATAAATTATGTTAATAACATAAGATTATTCTTATCGCCCAACAGAACTAAATAGCAAGATCTTCTTGTTGGCCAGACATGGAGGTGCACACCTTTAATCCTAGTGTTCAGGGAGCAGAGGCAGAATGATCTTTCTGAGTCTGGAGCCAGCCTGGCCTACAAAATGAGTTTAAGGACAACTAGTTACATAGTGAGAGCTTGTCTAAAAACAAACAAATAAACCAAAATAAAACCAAACAAGCAAAAAAGATAGCTGTAAAACAGAGAAACCAGGCTAGGACTAACCTGGAAACAGCCCTCCTAACGACTTACATGGCCTGAGCATTAAGGCATCAGTGTCCTTACCCAGCCCTAGACACTGAATGCTACAGCATCTGTCAGGTTCTAGCTTGTTCCCTGCAGCACTAATGGCATAAATGTTATAGTGTTAACCAAACACTTTCTTATATCTGAGATGTGTTCCACAGAAGGGAATTCATGCCTAGTATTATAGGTCTAGTACAAGCTATGGTTCATGAGATCTTAGGTCTTAAGGGGGAGTCCACTTCTATTGTCTTATTATAGACGTATTGTCAAACTGCCTTCTAAATACTTAAGTTTATACCTATAGATTAGTGCCACTATTGACCTTGGCCAGAGACACCTTTTTTTCTGGGGTAGTAGAAATGCAGAGATCCATTACTGGTCTAAGGACTGAGAAAGGTGGGGCTAAGGACTCTTCCGTCAAAATCGCAAGGGATATTAGGAAGAAGAATCAGAGGATGGGGAGAGTGCTGTGAAATGTTCTCTCCTGGTCTGACATGCCCATTATACTCTTGAACTCACTGCAGCTAGTCACCTGTAAAAGACCTGCACAATGTTGAGGAACAAAATCAATCCAGATTCCAGGAAGCAGCACTAATTAGGCCAGTGGTGGAACACAGAACATGAAGGTGGGAAATGAATGAGTTGGGAGGGCATCCAGGTCAAGGACAAGGAGAGTTGAAGATCTGCTGTGGGACTATGCTCTTGTACACTATAAATATTTGTTGCTCTTATTTGTTTAATAAAATGCTGATTGGTCAAGTAGCTAGACAGGAAGTAGAGGTCAGGTAAGAAGACTAGGAGATTTCTAGGAAGAAGAAGAGAAGATGAGAGACAACAGTGAGACACAGAGGAAGTGGGATGAGAATGCTGTTTTAGTCACATGGCTAAACGAGGTTTAAAGTATAGGAGTTAGCAAGTAATAAGCCTGAGCCATAGACCAATTAGCTTGTAATTAATATAAGCCTTTGTATGATTATTTGGGACTAAGGGACTGCAGGTCAGGACTTTGGGGCTAGGCTGGCCAGAAACTTCCGACTGCCAAGATCCATATGGTCAATATTCATTGTATACATATATAAAGTTATTAAAATAAGTAAATTATATCCTTTTTTCTAAAAAACACAGATCAGCAGAGTAAATTAGAAAAAAATTATCCTTCTTTGTGCTGTCTCTTGAAAACATACCTCACCATCAAAGACAGGCACTGTCTGATAGAGGCACTATGGAAATATGTATCCCAAGTAAATCAGGACCCAAGCAGGTGTTGTAATTTTAATATCTGACAAAATAGACTTCGAAGTGTAGTCAGAACATATCAAGGTCACTCTGATTAAGATAACTACTCACTAATAGAACATTACAATTCTAAGCCTATATACATCAAACTCAAATTAATAAAACAAATATCATTATGTACAAAGCCCCAGGTTAACCCAAAACAGCAATAGCAGTTGACTTCAATACCATACTGTCACCATTATATAGATATATATCTATGTATTTTTGTAGATCACATACATATATATCATTCAGTCAATGTTAAACATAGAAACTATGGAATTAAATGACATCATAGGAGGCTGTTGAGATGGCTTTGTGGGTAGAACACTTGCCTCCAAGCCTGAAGGAGTTTATTCACCAGAAATCACATGGAAAAAGAGAGAAATGACTCACAAGTTATCCCCTGACTTTTGTATGTGCTCCATGGCACAGGTACACACACACATACACATAAATAAATCTCACCACATCTCAAATAGACCTAATTAACATTTATAGAATATTATACATAAATATTACAGAATATGCATTGTTCTTAGCATCATATGAAACTTTTCTAGCATATGTCAGATTAGAACACAAAAGCAAGTCTTAATATAAGAAAATAACTTCTTGTATTTTCTCTAACCACAATAAAATAAAGCTAAAAGTCAACATCAAAAGAAATTGTAGAAAGTACACAAAGCTAGTATTATCTAGATACCAAACCGGATAAATTTACAACAACAAAAATAAAAAATTATTAATCAATTTCCAGGTGAACATAGATGTAAAAATTCTCAAGAAAATACTTGCAAACTAAATTCATGGACACATCAAAAATATCATTTATCATTGTCTTAGGGTTTCTATTGTAGTGAAGATACACCATGAACACAGCAACTCTTATAAAGGAAAACATGTAATTGAGGTGGCTTACATTTTCAGAGGTTTGGTCCATTATCATCATGGTGGAACATGGTGGGCAGACATGGTGCTGGAGAAGTAGCTGAGTGTCCTATATCTTATCTCACAGGCAGAAGGAAGTGGTCTGAGACACTGGGTGTGGCTTGAGCATATATGAAAAAATAAAGCCCACCTCCCTATGACACACTTCCTCCAACAAGGCCACACCCACTCCAACAAAGCTACACCTCCTAAAAGTGCCACTACCTTTGGGGGCTATTTTCTTTCAAGCCACAATCATGATGAAGTTGACTTTAACCAGACTGACCTTCTTCTGCCTTAGTCTCCAGAGTGCTAGGATTACAAGCATGTACTTCTCCCAGTGAGAGGATTTGGCATGTCCCAAAACAAAGAAATTATACATATTTGAGATAATAAATATGTTCATCACCCTCATCTGGTTATTATACATTGTATATATTTATTGAAATGTCATACTTTATTTCATAAAAATGTATAATTCTTAGGTAACAATTAAAAATAAATATATTTCAAAAAAACAAAATTGATTTATCTCAGAGATACAGGGATGATTCAACATACATAAATCAATAAATGTAATTTATCATATAAATAGACTTGATGACAGAAATAAGATGATCTTAATAGATACAGGAAGATATTTATGCTAGCTAGTAGTAGTTTAAAGTGCAGCCACTGTAACAAGGTAAAACAATGAAGTTTCTATTGATGATCCAACCTTTATTCAATGGGAGAAAAAAATCATGACTGGGGTGCTCATAGGCCTCAAGGTGTAACATGAAGTTTCTGGCCTGGCCAGGTAATGGGTCCAGACTCACAGACCTGCAGTCCCAGACCACTTAGCCACATGGTCCAGACCTGCCTGCTCTGCTTAGCCCCCTCCACCAAAATGACTCAGATGCTTATATTAATTTCGTGCTGCTTGGCCTATGTTTCAGGTATAATGCTAGCTAGCTCTTTCATCTTAATTCAACCCATTTCCAATAA
This sequence comes from Sigmodon hispidus, assembly GCA_004025045.1. Classification (NCBI taxonomy): domain Eukaryota; kingdom Metazoa; phylum Chordata; class Mammalia; order Rodentia; family Cricetidae; genus Sigmodon; species Sigmodon hispidus. The sequence continues at coordinate 43,082 of PVIH01003816.1, forward strand.
TCTGTCTTTCCACATGTCCCATGGCTTACCCAGTTCATTACATGTTGATTCTTGGGTGGCTGGATTGCATCTCACCTGACTCCGCCCTCCTCCTACCTGTGCTCCAATTTCCCCGTCTTCTGCCTATGACGTCTGCCATGGGCCAAAACGATTCCTTTATTTAAAGAATGGTATTCATAGCATACAGAAAGACATTACAACATCACCAAAGGTCTATGACTACTCTTGTGAACTATTAATACTGTTCTACTGAGTGGACAAGATAGTTAGTATTCAGCTACCCTCTCAATCTGTCTCTCTATACCCAGACAAATGCAGTTCTCAGACCTCATCAAAGAAGCATCTTTGTGCAGAGACTTACAAGAAGTTGAGGTATAGAAAGTGCATGTCTGTGGAATGCTCAGCCACAAATGAGACTTCAGTACAGTTCCCAGAATTCACACTAGGCAGCTCACAACTGCCTGTATTTCTAGCTCCAGGGGATTCTCTGGTTTCTGTGGGCACTTGCACTCACATGCACATATCTGGATGCAAACAGACAGATACACATAATTAAAAATAGTCAAAATAAAAGTAGAAAGAAAATGCCATAATGAAACTCATTTCTTTGTATGCTAAATTAAATACTAATAGTGTTTAATGTTTTCCATTGGACTTCCTGCCTTGGGGTGCACAGAGGCCATTTGGGGCCCTTGTGACTGCTTACTTACAAAACAAATTGTTTATAATAGAGAGAAAATGCATGATACAATAACTTCTATTATGGAATTTGAGAATGTTTCACATTTATACCCATATGTGTGAATACATTTTAAAAATGACATAAACTTTTTACCCAGTAATGACCACAGGCCTTCATTGAATAGGGAATACAGATTTACTAAGTAGAACATGTTTGGGATAGATAAAGATGTATAACCAGAAAGTTCTCGCCAGACATCTGGAGATCCCGCAATGCCCTAACCAGAGCAAAGTAAGAGGTGAGCACACCCCAACCCTAGGCCAACCAGAGACCTTCTCTCTGAATCTGGGGACACAGACCCAGCTCCATACCCACACCCAGCCCTGCCCTAAACCAGACAAAGCTGGAAGATCCCTCCTCAGCAATTCCCAGAATCACACAGCAGGAGGGTCAGCATGGCCAAACCCTGCCTCAAAAGTAAACTTCATCATCATACACAGACATCTGGAGATCCCACAGTGCCCTGATCCAAAGTGGACTAAGAGAACTAAGAGTCAACTAAGAGCCGACAAAGAGCAAACCTTTGGCAGCTTGAGACACACAACTCCTGGACCCACAACTAACTAAGAGCCAACTAAAAGCTGACTAAAAGTAAACCAAGGAAGCAACGGGCAGATGCCAGTGCAAGAATACATATAACAATATAAGGAACAACAAGGCAACATTAGAATAAGATGGTGGATCTACAACACCAAGATCTGAATATAGCAATGAAGAGAAAACAGAAAGAAACAACCTTTAAAACAACTTTATGAAGATTATAAAGGCCTTAAAAGAGGATATAAAAATTGCCTTAAAGAAATAGAAGAAAATACAAACAAAATATTGGAAGAGATTAACAAATCCCTGAAAGAGAACCAACAGGTGAAAGAAAAATTCCAAGAATTAAAAATTGAAATAGAAGCAATAAAGAAGGCACAAAATGGGTCAAAGTTTGAAATAGAAAATCTAAAGAAACAAGTCTGAACTACAGATACAAGCATAAGAACAGAATCCAAAAAGTAGAAGACAGAATCTCTGGAGTGAAAAATACAATACTGAAAATAGATACATCAGTCAAAGAAAACACTAAAACCAAAAAAGCCGTAACATAAAACATCCAGGAAATTTGGGACACCATGAAAAGACCCAACCTGAGAATTATAGGAATAGAAGAAGGAGAAGAATACCAGCTCAAAGGCACAGATAATATATTCAATAAAATCATAGAAGAAATATATTATCTTCACACAGAAGCCTTGCTCACAGAAAGGGGAAATGTGTTAATCCACCACACAGATGCATTCTAGAAACACTCTGAGAGGTTTCCCCTATACACACACAGGCTGACATCTAGCAATAAAGAATGTTTCCTTACAAACTAGAATCTGTGTTTTATGAAAATTGCCTCTGTAGGAACGAACCATGGAGTTGTCCTGGCACAACTGTCTTGAGAAGCACGTGTCATAGGTTTTTCAGGAGTCTGTGTCTCTTGGGGCACAATGTACCTTATAGTTCCTGAGAGATCAACACATTCTCTCAGGCAGTGAAACATTCAGGCCAATTTGTGTTTCTCTCGTTTCTCTGTTCATTCCCTTAGAAGCCAAAGAAGTGTGGGAGCTGGGTGGGACAATTGGTCTTAGGTGTTAATCTTGTGCACCCTATATAGCCTGCAAACATTTCGTATCCTGGCAACTACAACTGTATTGATTCCTTCTGGCCTCTGTGGGTACCAGGCACACATGTGATACACATAAGTACATGCAGGTAGAACACTCATACACATAAAAATAAATACATCTTTATAAAAATGAATTAAACACAACCTCTTTCATGGAATGAATGACTCTGTCGAATTTGTGCTATTGTCTTTGACCTTTGCTCTAAGAAGCAGGTTGCTCAATGAAGTAGATATGTCTGTCCTGAGTGGTGGGCAATACATGCTTTTAGAGCAAATGGCAAATCAAAGATTTACAATATGCTACCGTCTTAGTTGGGGGTTTCTATTGCTGTGATGAAATGGTATGATCAAAAGCAACATAGAGAGAAAGAGGGTTATTTGGCTCACACTTCCACATTAAAGCTCATCATCAGAGGAAGTCAGGACAGGAACTCAAGCAGGGTGAGGTCATGAGGCAGGAGCTGATGCAGAGGCCATGGTGCTGCTTACTGGCTTGCTCTCATGGCTTTGTTCAGTCTGCTTTCTTTCTCTCCTTCCTTGTTCCTTTTCTGTTTGTTTATTTGCTTGTTTGTTTTTCAAAACAGAGTTTCTCTGGGTAGCCCTGGCTGTCCTGGAACTCTCTCTGTAGACCAGGCTGGCCTCAAACTCAGAGATCTGCCTGCCTCTGCTTCCCAAGTGCTGGGATGTGGTGATATATTGCATATTTAATAAAATCAGCCTGGAATATCAGAGAACAGAATCTCCCACAGTCGAGCCATGAGGTTCAGATAGTGGTGACTCACGCCTTGAATCTCATCACTTAGACAGAAATCTTTCTGGGTTTCTGTGAGTTCAAGGCCTAACAAGCAAACAGTAGTAGCTCACACCTTTAATCCTAACTCTAAGATTATGATGCAGAGGTGAACTAGAAGTGAAACAGCTGGGTGGGGAAGATAATAAGGCAGGAGAAAGCAGAAATTCAGGCATCTGTAGGAGCGACCAATCAGTTTGAAGACCCTTGAAGTTAGCATTTACCCCCTTTTACCTGAGAAGTTGGATGGATGTGAATTGACTGTTGTCTGTTTCCTCTCTCTGATATTCTAGCTTTTTAAAAATTAAATATACTATTGTGTATCACCACACTGGGATTAAAGGCACTGGGCAGGCTCCTACAGGTGTTAAATGCCCCAACACAGTAGTGAAGGAGAACATACCTTACCTGATCACTGTGTGTGGGGGGGGGAAAGGTGAAATGAACAGCAAATTAGATGTGTGTGTGGCTTCACTTCATCTACCAACAAGAAGTTTAACTTGAGTGTTGTTATAAAGCTTAGATAATTCTATGACTTGCCCATACAGGCAGACACACACACACACACACACACACACACACACACACACACACACACACACACGCATATGACTTAACCTTTACCGAATCTCAGTGAATTCATACACTACTCAGAAAAAGATCACTACTCAAGATTCTTCAGCCACTGCCAAAATAGCTCTTTATTGTATCCCTGCTCAGCACCACCCCCCCTTTTTAAGAGGTGCTATTCTGGGTGGAGATGTAGTTCAGGGGTAGTGTTTGCCTAACAATGGTGAAGCCTTAGGTACAATCCCTAGCAGTGCACGAACCTGATGTGGTAACACACGCCCTAATCCTGGGCTCAGGCCTTAGCGCTGTGGGCAGCATATGCATATACAAAGACAGAAAAAGGAGGTTCTTTGGTAATATCACCTTATTCTAATTGTAAAGATAATCATCATATAATTCATGTATATATAAGCAGAGAAATCCATATGTGTTCATGATTCTGTTAGTAACCCCATACAAACTTTTCCAGTTTCCCGTCTTCTAGGCACAAGCAGGATTGGGTAGGATTGAACTTTTTGCCCCCTTGTGGTTGTAGAGAGGTATGAATTTGTACATTGAGCCAATGTAAATTGGATGTTTTTTTTTTTTTTTCTACAATATTTGTCTTAAAACAAGTATTTTTTTATTCCAAGACAGAGTTCCTCTATGTAGCTCTGGCAGTCCTGGACTCACTTTGTAGAGCGGGATAGCCTCAAATTCAGAGATCCACCTCCTTCTGCCTCCTAAATGCTGGGATTAAAGGTCTGTGCCACCATGTCTGGCATAACAAGTATTATATAAAAGTTTAGGTTTAATCTGGCAATAGTGTCTCCTGTGTGTGATTTTAACACTCAAGAGGCAGAGGCAGGGGGCTGGAGAGATGGCTCAGCAGTTAAGAGCACCGTCTGCTCTTCCAGAGGACCCGGGTTCGATTCCCAGCACCCACGTGGCAGCTAACAACTGTCTGTAGTTCCAGTTCCAGGCAAACACCAAGGCAAATAAATAAAATAAAGATTAAAAAAAAAGAGAAATATTAAAAAAAAAAAAAGAGGCAGAGGCAGGATGACTGCCCTAAGAACCAGGCCAGACTAAGCAACATAAGAAAACCTTGTCTTAAAACAAAACACAACAAAAATGTCAGGTAGTGGTGGTACCTGCCTTTATGCCTGTCTTTAATCCCAGCATTCAGGAAGCAGAGGCAGGTGGATCTCTGTGAGTTCGAGGCCACAACCACCCAGCTCAACTTGCTTTCTTATAAAACCCAGGACCACCAGCCCAGGGATGACACCACCAGCCATGAGCGAGGCCCCCCTCATCAATCACTAATTAAGAAATGCCTTACATCTGGATCATAAAGAGGCATTTTTTGAATTGAAGTTCTTCCTTTAAGATGACTCTAGCTTGTGTCAGTTGATATAAAATTAGCCAGGACATTTACCAGCTTCATTAGTGGTGTTATGCCCAGACTGGTATTTCCCAGAAAGTCCACCCAGCAGGGGGAATCCAGATGCAAAAGCAAGGTTTATTTATGTATATACCAGCCTAGGCAGAGGGCCTTCCTAAGGCTCTAACAAGATCAGGAGGGAGCCCCAGGAGAGCTTAACAGCGGCTTTTAAAGGGAACATCCACAATTTGGGGTGACTTGAGTACAAGGTTGTGTGCTGACAGCTAATCCAGGAAATTCCTCCTTGAATCTGGGCCCAAGTGTGGTGGAGGTGTGTTTAAGCTAGAACATTCGGTGGTCGGGTAGCAGGGTCAGGGTGGCATGGATGCTGTAGTCATGCTGCCCTTTTGGGAATAACAGTTTCTAGTAAGAGTTTCTGGGAACCGGGTGAGGAGCTCTTTCTCAGGGCTCTGCTTAGTTGGGCACAGTTCCCTAAGATGGAAGACTCCCTTTAGTTCTTCAGTGGGGTTGGAGAATGTGCCAGCCTTGCCTTTGCTCCCACAGACATATCAGAAGTGCACTCGGTTACCCTGAGCAGCAAATATATGCTTACAAAAGTTTATAGCAGGCAGGGTGGTCTGTGCCTTTAGTCCCAGGGAGGCAGAGGCAGGAGGATCTTTATGAGTTCAAGGACAGTCTGGTCTGCACACTAGTCTGGTCTGCTAGGACAGCCAGAGCTTCACAGAGAAACCCTGTCTCAAAAAAAAGCAAATAAATAAAATAAAACAGCTAATGTTCACGCCAGATGAAACGTGTCAGGTGTAAACTCTTCTAATAGACCGGAAAGATGTGCCATGTTCTCACTCATTTGTATCTGCTATTTGGAAATGATCTGATGAAGTTTTCATTCATAAGTTCATACCTACACACAGTCATGAGCAGTGTGTGCTTACAAAATAGTCTGTTCGTGCTATATGAAAGGCACAAACATGTGAACACCTCTCATGAACAGGAAGACATTGCTACATATTCAGCCTTCCTTGTAAGTGTGTTTTAGAAACTGGCCAACAAGCTTCATGCCTATAGTAAATATGAGACTTTGCTGACTGAATAGGGAATGTGTGGTGATGAAATATTGTGTGTTTACTACAGAGGAAGGGCTTTATATGCAAACACCTCATATGGGACAGAATAAGTCACTGCATTTTCACCTTTTCCCATGACTGACTGCATTTCCTAAGTGCCCTTTGAGCTGGCTCATCTACAGATGTGGAAGTACTCTGTACCTAAGACATGTCACTGAACAGTGAGGAACATGTGTTTATAAAGCAGACTGTTGGTACCAGATAAAAGACGCACATATACAAATTTCATTCATGGAATCAAGAAAGTAACTCATTTTATCTACAAATGCATTTTAGAAACCCATTAAAGCCCCTGTCCCATGGTGCATATAGTCCTACAAAAAGCAATGGAGATGTGTACTTTAAAATTCAGTATGTGGCAAGGTGCACATACAGGAAAAGCCAGTCTGCAGGTGACCCAGAGTAGAGTGCTCAGGTGCAGAGAACCACTCCACATGGTGGCAGAGGCATGGAACAGACTCTCAGTGAGCCAGTGGGCACCCAGGCACTGGGAGCCATTCCATGCAGTAGCAGAGACAGGATGTGACCTAGGTATGAGTGAGCAGAATTCCTCAGGCCCTGGAGAAGTTGCATGTAGACCCAAGCAAAGTTCGAGTAAGTGAACACGGAGCCAGAGCTGTGGGGCTTGGTGCACACAAGGTTCATGGGCTTAACTTTTTTGGCTACCGAGTATACTAGTCTTCCCTATGTGACCACATTGCTACTGAGTTACATGGCCCTGGAGGGATTTACAGAATCCCATAGAGGGAAAACTCATGACCAATATTTTCTAACTCAGGTTACAGTCTTTGTGTATATGGCTGAGGGTAGAAGTGAGGGTGGCTGTTGGTGTCTGTTTGCATATACAGTTTAGTTACATGCTTGTTTCTTTTGTTTGGTTCGAGGAGTTTTTTATTTATCACTTTTTCTAACAGGTTACTTTCCCTGTATAATTGGTTATTCTTTTACATAATTCCTTTAACATTTTTACATTAATTGTTAAATCACTGTGTTCATTTTTCTCAGCAGGACAGAATTTCATGGCTGACCATCTTTTTACACCTATAAAAATCTTCCTTCATTTCTTCTATTGTCCTAATACCAATTACCACTCCTGCTGGTTTTCTTCTTTTTCTTTTATGTTTTACTCATGTGTAGAATAACTAACATGTTATTATACAAAGCACTAACAGTATCCTTATATTCTCTCTAAACTACTGGTGCTTAATGGTTATTGTTGAGCAAACACCTGCTCCTCCACTTTCACACTATATTGACCCCAGGACAGTGACTGCTACTGCAGACAGGATCTGGCTTTCAGGGAAGACAGAGGCTCAGGTCCTGAATATCAGTCTCCCAGAGGAAAAGATGCCTCTATACCATACTATACTATAACCTAGTCCCCATACTATGCTATATCATAACATACTATAACTTAGTCTCCTGATGAACATCACAAATGCCTCCACTGAAAGAAGGCTGACCCGAATTTAAGGAGGATGAGGAGATGGAAAAAAAAACCTCGCCCAAAAAACTAACTCTAGATGTGCAAATCTCAATGCAGAGATGAAAATACCACAAAAAGTCAAAATGTCTCCTCCAAAGGTTACCAATACTACAATAATGCCCCCAGTGAGGAGATATAAATAAAATCCCAGACAAGGAATTTAAAAGGATGGTTATAAATAAGTTTGTAGAAGTCAGGGCAGGAATATATGCTGTGTAGAAATTTCCTCTAAATTTGAACATTATATTCTGGAGGGGAGCTCCAGGATGTTCTAAGTTGGACATCTACTTCATAAAGAAAGAGAAAAGCTCATGAGACTTCAGAAGTGAACACCTCATAAGACTCAAGAAGTTACTGGAACTAACAAGACGACACACAGAGCTCCTCTCTGAAGTTATGGAGCAGGAATAACTGATGCAGAAGTAAGTGCACTTTATGATCAGTTGATTCTGGAGGATGTTTTCTGACCCATTGAACTGCCTGAAAATCATACAAAACACTCCAGGTTTTCATGAGTCATCACCCATGTAGATGTGGGCTCTTTGGTGATGCAGATACCTTGAGTTGTTTCTGTTCCTGTCAGTAACCCCTCACCTACACTCTAACTCTTTGCCACCAAGTTGTACTTTGGTGTAATGTTTTACTTGGGTCTGGCATCACTTTTCTGAGGTAAGTAGATATTTGTTCAAAATTTCCCAGGAGGAAAAATGTCACAACACATTTAGTACTCAAACAGAAACCCACAGAACCAAAGATGCATTTGGGAAGAGCATGATCCTGGTTGTAGGTTGCAAGGCATGCACTGAAGCTCAACAATCTGAGGGTGGGGCTTCCCTGGAGAGAAGTGTGTCTGTCTGTATGTCGTATATGGCAGTGTGACTTTGCTTTGTGGGTCTTGCTATATGTGCTGGTTTAAATAAGAATGGCCCCCGAAGTGGCATACATTTGAATACTTGGTCCTCATTGGTGGAACTGTTTGGGAAGGGTTAGAAGGTGTGGGCTTGTTAGAAGAGATGTGTCACTGGGGGTGGAGGTTGAGATTTCAAAAGACTGGTGCCATTTGCCACATGTTCTCTTAGCCTTGTATTTGTGAATCAAGCTGTGAGGTCTCAGTTATTCCCACTGCCATGCCTTTGCTCCCCCATCACAGACTCTGACCCTCTGAAACCATAAACCCAATTAAATGCTTCCTTTTGTAAGTTGCCTTGGCCATGGTGTTGTATCACAGCAACAGACAAGTAATACACTACCGATAGTGAGACAGGTAACTAAGGTTGAGCCCCTTGAAAGTAGAGTATCTGGGGAGAATCTTCCTCTACATGGTATGAAGTGACACTTTCTTTATGAGGGGACCACTGTGTGAGTACACATAGGCCGTGAAAATGATTTTAGGTTTAAATTTAGAGTAGTATGTAAGAGAGGGGAATACCAGCAAGCTGCCGTGGAAGTTGTGTGACTAGTGAAATATGTGATAAGAAAGGCATCTGAAGCCAACATGGCTGTCCAGATGGAACATGTTCGTGAAAAGGAAGACTTGCAGTTGGTCATATGATGAGCACCCTATGTTGGCCTCTGATCTTGGTGAGTGAATTGGGAAAATGAAAGGATGTGATGGCTGTGCTGGCATTTCATTTCTTTTTACATTTCTATCATTATTTTTTGTTGTTGTTTAGTATTTATTTATTTATTTTTATTATTATTATTATGAACAAAGAAGTCACACTTTCTATCCTTGTATATCCTTATTCAAGGTCCCTTCCCCCTCCCACCACATCAGGTCATTCCGTCTTCTCCACATCCCCCCATCCCCTCCCTGGGCAGGCGGAAGGCAGCCCCAAGGTCCCACTGTCCCAATATTGCTTAGTTCAGCCTCCACTCCTGGCAGATCCAGTTTTCTCCCCCCAACCTCAAGACTTTATCACTATTTTATTTTATGTATTTGGATGTTTTGCCTGCATGTGTGTCTTGCCTGGTGCCCTCAGAGGCCAGAAGACAGTGTGGAATTGGAGTTACAGATAGTTATGAGCCCCATGTGAGTACTAGGGATTGAACATGGGTCCTCCAGAAGAGCATCCGGCACTCTGAAGCACTGAACCATCTCTCTAGCCCCTGGTTTGTCATTTCTTTTGGGTGGGGGCCCAGAAGGAAAAGAGAGAAGGCCTTCCTGAGCTCCAAACACTTGGGACTCACAAAAAGGAACTGAAGAGCAAGGAGGGGAAGAATATGGGAGACGTAATGGAAGACTCTTGGATTTGATCTTTTTTTTTTTCATGATCAGTCATTATTGGCCACAGTTACTTAAGGGGGATGAAACAGAGGAGTGGGTGGCCCCGATACCAGGCCGGCCGTGCTTTACGGGCTTGTAGGTGATGGAGAACTCACCCAGGCAGTGGCCGATTGTGTCCGGTTTGATCTCCACCTGGTTGAAGGTCTTGCCATTGTAGATGCCCACCATGCTGCCTACCATCTCGGGTAGGATGATCATGTCCCTCAGGTGGGTCTTCACCACCTCGGGCTTCTCCATGGGCAGCGCCTCCTTCTTGGCCTTTCTCAGGCGCTTAAGTAGTGAATGCTGCTTCCATCACTGACTGTGATTCAGGCGCTGCCTCTGTCAGGCGCTGTACAACTGCATCAGCTGCTCATAGGACATGTCCAGCAGCTGGTCCGGGTCTACACTGTGGTAGGTGAACTTGAGAAAGGTCCACTTGTTCTTCTGCTTCGCTTTGGCCATCTTGGCAGCGGCTCCTGGATTTGATCCTTAATACAGAAGGGAATCTGTCATTCAGTGTGCAAATGGGGCCTTAACAATGGCCCAGTACAAAAAAAAACCATGACAACAGGAAAATACTCAGCACCAGAACTGCTTGAATTGGAAAATAATTTTTTTAAAGTTACATCTACCTATGCATGGGGCATGTGCATTGAAGTCAGAGGACAGTTTCTAGAAATTGGTCCTCTCCTTCCATCAGATGGGTCCTGACATTGGACTTGGTTCATCATGCTTTGAGACCAGTGCCTTGACTTGTTGGCCTGAGAACTTTAAAACAAGCAAAGAGCTTGTCACAGTCTGGATCAGGAAGCTGTAAGACGTGGGGAGTAGACTGAACATTGAGTTCTGTGGAGGCAGAGAAATTAAGTAAGATAGTTAATCATCCTTCCCTGAAGACACTGGCTGCAAAACCGGAGACAATATGAACAAAGTTAGTCCCTGATAGATCGGCTTACAGGATCCACTAGGAACACTTGGTTGTCACCACTGACTTCTTCTTTTATTCTAATTTAATTCTGTTGCTATGATAAAACACTCTGACAAAAGGCAATTTGGGGAAAAAGGGTTTATTTGGGGTGTTACATCCAGGTCACATCATTTTAATCCATCACTGAAAAAAGTCAGGGCAGACATTCAAGGCAGGAACCTGGAGCACAGACCATGGAGAACCCTTGCTGACCCACTCTCTGGCCCATCTCCAGCTTACACTTGTCCAGCTTTGTCATATAGCCCAGAGCCGCTTGCCCAGAAAATGGTACCTTGTGGTGATAAGTTACATATTTAATAGAACCTGGAATGTCAAGAGATCAACACACAGTCAAAACCAGGAAGACATAGATCAGAGAGTTCTTGATCTTTGAGTACAAGGCCAAACAGCTGGGCTTCAATGACACACACTTTTAATCCTTTTAATCGGGGACATGGAGGGAGGTGGTGGTGACCTATGCCTTTAATCCCATAACTCCAGAGACAGAACTTCCAGTGTTTCTATGTGTTCAAGTCTGACTACCAAAGAGAGTTTCTCCCACCTTTAATCCTAACCTGGATGAGATACAGCTGGGTGAGAAGGGAATTTAAGGCAGGCTTAGGAAAACAGCAGCAATTAGAATCGACCAGGAGCGAAGCTGAGGAAGCTGGAAGATACCTGGGTGAGATTTGACTGTGGTGTTTCCTCTCTCTGATATTTCAGCCTTTCCCCTATATCTGGCTCTGAGTCTCTTTCATTACAATCAGAATTCAAGCTACAGTGCCTCCTGAGTCAGCCCCTCCTACATTGATTATCAATCAAAACAATCCCTCAAGGACATCCCACAGACAAACCTGGTAAAAATGACTACTCAATTAAGATTCTCTTTACTTGAGCTGGAGAGATGGCTCACTGGTTAATAGCACTAACTGCTCTTCCAGAGGCTCTGGGTTCAATACTCAGCACCCACGTGGCAGCTCGCAACTATCTGTAACTTCAGTTCCAGGGGATCTCGTGGCCTCTTCTGGTCTCTGTGGGCACTGGAAACACACATGATGAATTAACATGTGTTCAGCCAAAACATTTATATGACCAAAGTAAAAATAAATAATTTTTTTTTACAAAAAGATTCTTTTCAGGTGATTTTTAGATAATATCAAGTTGAGAGTAAATGCTACATCATGAAATCAAGAAACGGAAGACAACAAAGGACACTGAGTATTGCTGAGGAGCTGAGGGGAAGAGAGCAGTGGTATTCAGTACTCAGTACCAGGCCAGACAGAACTTTCCTCACAGGCTGGAGGGAAGGCTCAGTGGTTAAAGCACTTTTCTGGAGAAGGTGAGTTCTGTTTCTAGCACAGTTTACAATGGCCTGTAACTACAGTTCCAGGGAATCTGATCCTCTCTTCTAGTCCAAATGGGTGGCCTGTAACTACAGTTCCAGGGAATCTGATCCTCTCTTCTAGTCCAAATGGGCCCTGCATATGCATGTACACACACATACACCCATACACATCATGGTAAAATAAAAACTTTGAAAGGAAGCTGAGCAGGACCTTGAGAACAGTATGGGGCTTCAGTGGCTCTACCGAATCCCATTGTGGGATGCAAGTGGGGAGGCCTCGGCAGATCTGAACTGTCTAGACCAGCATATGAATCAAATTCTCAAGATGCTAGAGTATGGGGGAAATGAAGACTGGAGGAAACAGGTCATGGGTCCTGAGTCTGAACTACTCAAAACACAAACATGATGAGATTTACTTCAAGTTGGAGTCCCTAGGAAGAAAGATTGATGAAAAGTTATGCTGTGTGTTAGAAAGGCTTGGAAGCCCGACCAGCAGTTCATCAAAGGGTTAAATTCAGGAGTTGTTGATGAGGGGCACAGGTGGTCCTCCTGCCCTGCTGATCCTGTAGTGAGGTAGCCAAAGTTGCCAGGCTATCAGAGACTTTGGGCTGAATAATGGATTCACTGATCTCCTGTTAATTTACAAAATAGCTGAGTTTTGATAGATAGTGGAGCCAAGTGTACCTTCTTAATTCATGATACTCCACACACACCAAACCCCCAAATCACTGGAGACACTGGGCAGCAGCGGGAGAATATGAAGATGGGGTGAAGGTTCAAAGGACCAGGTTTGTCATAGGAGTGAGAATACACACACACACACACACACACACACACACACACACACACACACACATACACACACGTACTTGGAGTGTATTTCTCTAGTGAAAAAGGACATTCTGGGGAATAGATATCTTTCGGCCATAAAGACTTTGACCAAAAGCATCTTGGAAAGGGTTTTACCTTTCCCTCAGATCACACTCCATCACTGAGGGAAGTCAGGGCTGGACTTGAGGCAGGAACAATCTACTTTGTTTTGCTAGGTTGGTATATTGTCCAACTGCCTCCTAAATACTTATACATATACCCACTAGTGTTGCCCTCGGCCTTGACCAAAGAAGCCTCTCTCTGTAGCAAATGGTGGTTAATTCAGAAATCCATGGCTGGATAAAAGATGAGAACAAGGGGCTATTGAGTGTTCCACCTTAGATGCACACCCACATCCAGCCCCAAGGATAGGGGACATCATGGAAGAGGGTGTTAGGTGTTATGTTGCTGCAGCCACGTCCCCACCTGCAGGGGCTCCAAAGAGCCTCTGATGGTTATCTTTAAGGCTTGTCTACCTTTAAAAGCCTCAGCCATGTGGGAGACTCTGTTTTCTCTTCCTCTCTGCCCCTATTCTCTCTCTCTCTCTCTTCCCCCTCCCCCTCCTTAATAAACCTAATATGGCTCCACGGCAGCATACTGGTGAGTTCTTCTGTAGGGCGCGGTTTGCCTTTGCACAACTTGCCAGAACATTCTATTGCCGCTTATGCTAATTAGGCATCGAGTAATGACCAATCCGATGTGCTTATTCTAATTAGGCATTGAGAAAGGACCTATCCGATGCGATCCTCAAATATGTTAATGAACCATTATTTTGGGCCAATCACCAGCCATATGCTAATGAGTATTACTTTGAACCAATCACCAGCCATATGTTAATGAGGCATTGTGATGGGCACCAATCACGTGCCAGGCTTCCCTATATAAGAAGGCTGAATCTCGGGTTCGGGGTCTTCTTTCCACCATTTCACAACTGAGCTGTACTCCAATAAAGTGTGATCCGAGAAGAATCATGCGTGTGGTGACTCGTCGTTCTGCAGGCCAGAAGCGGCTCGCCACAAGTGGTGCCGAAACCCAGGAATCTTCGCGCCTTCGCAGAGAAGACCGATTCAGAACTCGACACACGGAGTAGACCGTTGGTGAGGTTGCTGCAGAAGAATCTGAAGGAGATTCAGAACTGCAGTAATCAGAAGGGTTAACCAGTAAGTCTCACAGGAAAATAGTGAGACCTGCATTAAGCAGGAAAACTCTGCTTGTAGAAAAAAGCAGAGAACGGGGTGTCTGCTGACGAGCGGATCTAACCTGTTGGTAGTTTGGGGTTGTTTAGGATATAAAGGGTTTTGTGTAAGTTTCTCTCACCCGATTGCCACAGCTTTGAAAGAGCTGTTGAAGAAGTAATGGTGTGAGTGTTAAATTAAGGTAGGAATTAAAGGTTATATAAGGATGAGGTTTTTAACCTCATGTCCAATTTTTTTGGCTCTTAAGGAGCTGCTTCATTAAGGTTTTTTCCTGAGTCCGCTCTGCTTGCTAGCAGTGGGAGAGATAGATGGGTTAAAAGCAGCCAAGAGGGGCGGAGTCAGCAATTACAATTTGTTTCCCCTACTGCGCCTATTGGCCCCCCTCCGTATTGCCAGCCTGGTGAGGGCATCTGTTCCAAGCCACCAGACAACACAAAAGTGTGGAAGAGAGTCCAGCGTGAGCTGCATCCTAGTGTGTGGCTGGCTTTTCCAGTTTTTCAAGATAACCAGGGGCAAAGGTATCATGAGCTTTTAGATTTTAAGACAGTGAAATCGGGGCTGGAGAGATGGCTCAGCGGGTTAAGACAGTGAAATCCCTGGCAGAGTCTGTCCACACTTATGGCACTGCTGCATCTTTTACAGTAGCACAGGTTGAGGCATTGAGTAGATCTGCCATGACACCTAGTAACTGGAGTAGCTTAGCAAAAGCGTGTCTCAATCCTGGGCAATATTTAGATTGGAAGTCAATTGTGACTGATCTGGCACATAGTCAGGCCTGGGAGAACGCTGCCAATGGGCAGCCAGCATGGAGTGCAGATATGCTGTTAGGGCAAGGACAATGGATAAATAATCAGACAGTATATCCTATGGAAGTTTATAATCAAATAAACACCATCAATATGAAGGCTTGGTGAGCCATCCCCAATAAGGGGGAGGTCTCAGGGAACCTAATTGAATTTTTAGGTGCTATTATTCAAAATGTCCATGTTAGACCACAAAAGGTAGAAATTAGGACCAATTGTTTAAGGACTTTAAATGATTTTCAAAAATTGCTTGGGGATATAAATTGGATTCGGCCATATTTGAAATTAACTCGCTTTGAGCTTAAACCCTTATTTGATATTTTGGAGGGAAATCCAGATCTTAATTCCCCACGTCAGCTAACCTCAGAGGCTCAGATAAGCACTTCAGAAGGTAGAGCAAACAATCACTAAGGCACAGTTGGTGCGCTGTGATGAA
Source organism: Sigmodon hispidus (assembly GCA_004025045.1). Classification (NCBI taxonomy): domain Eukaryota; kingdom Metazoa; phylum Chordata; class Mammalia; order Rodentia; family Cricetidae; genus Sigmodon; species Sigmodon hispidus. The sequence continues at coordinate 58,724 of PVIH01003816.1, forward strand.
TCCAAGTCCATTTGGATGTGTATCCTCCCCACTTTAGGCTTTCCAACTGGTGTTCTTTGGCAAGAAGGGCCTCTACTGTGGATTCATACTAAATCTACAGGGATGAGAACCTTGTCTCACTATCCATCTATGACAGTTGAGGTTGCATTATTAGGCATTAAACAATCTATTGCATCTTTTGCCAAGACACCTGATCGATTTATAGTTCCTTATACAAAAGAACAAGTAGAGATATTGGCTGCCACTACCTCAGAATGGGCTATATGGGTTTGTGTCTTTTCTGGTACAGTTGATAATCATTTGCCCAAAAATGAACTTTTAAGATTCGTAGTTCAGCAGCCTGTGGTGTTTCCTCGGATCACGAGGGAGCAACCATTAAGCAATGCCTTAACCATCTACACAGATGGGTCTAAGACTGGGAAAGGAGCCTACATGGTGCAAGGAGGCTCACCTGTAACTATTGAGTGCCGTCCAAATGCTCCCCAAATAGTAGAATGCCAAGTAGTTTTAGAGGTTTTTAAATGTTTTCCTGAGTCTTTTAATTTGGTATCTGATTCATCATATGTGGTGAATGATGTTAAAAATTTAGAAATTGTTTCCTATATTAAACCCTCTAGCATAGTAGCCTCACTTTTAGCAGGAATAAGAGGTGAGATTTTGCATCGATCCAATCCCTTTTATATTACTCATATCCGAGCTCACTCTTTGTTGCCTGGTCCTATGGCAAAACCCAATGAACAAGTTGATCTGGCAACGCGTGCTTTTGTGGCATTGGACTCTGAAACACAAGCGCGAGAGTTTCATAGCTTATACCATGTTTCATCTGCGGTTTTAAGAACTAAATTTAAAATTTCTAGGAATATTGTGAAAAGCTGTTCTGTTTGTGTGCAATTCTTGCCTGCTCAAAAAAATAGGGGTTAATCCCAGAGGCATTTTTCCACTTGAAATTTGGCAGATGGATGTTACCCATGTTCCATCCTTTGGAAAGCTTCAGTATGTGCATGTTTCCATTGATACATGTTCTGGGGTAATGCACGCTACACCTCTTTCTGGAGAAAGGGTTCACAATGTCATTACCCACTGCCTTGAAGCTTGGGCAGCTTGGGGCAAGCCCAATACACTGAAAACCGACAATGGGCCAGCCTATACATCTAAGAGTTTTGCCTCATTTTGTCACAAAATGCAAGTGAAACATATCACAGGCCTGCCCTATAATCCACAAGGGCAAGGGATAATAGAGCGAGCACATCGTACCCTCAAGGACTTCCTGCAAAAACAAAAAGGGGGAATAGCAGAGAACTGCACCCCCAAACAAAGGCTCTCTCTTGCCTTATTCACTATAAATTTTCTAAATTTAAATGATAAAAATGAAACCGTCGCCGAACGTCATATGATGTCAGAACCCAACAATCAAGGCAAAGTTATGTGGAAGGATGTACTTTCTAATCAATGGCGAGGCCCGGATCGCGTTATTGCTCGATCCAGGGGATCTTTATGTGTTTCTCCACAGAATCAGGAGCCAGTCTGGGTGCCATCAAGATTGACGAGACGAGTTGAGTATGACTCTAAGGATGATGCTGATATGGATACTCCTGACCGTCTTCCCCCTGATTCAGGCGGAAAGCGGGAATTGGTCTATGGAGGCCGAGAAGATGATCCTCAAGCAAAAGTTCCTGATTGCACGGTTTGAATGCTACAAGATTGGAGCCTGTTAAACTTGGGGACTTTACTTCTTGGCTCACTTCTGCCTTTTCCTTTTTCAAGGAGTGGGTGAGAGTAGGAATTTTTGCAGCCTGCTGTTTATTTGGGATTGTTTTTTGCCTCTGGCTGGTTTGCCGTATTCGCATCAGAGCACGTCGAGAAAAGGTACTACTCACTCAGGTACTTTTGGCTGTTGATGCAGGGCACTCCCCCGCAGCCTGGCTCTCCGCCCTTAAGAACTTACAATGATTGCCCTTGCACAGAGAGGCTTTAGCTGCCATTGCACCTCTATAGGGAATCATTCTCCTCTGAGACGGCCTTCGCACCCTGCCGCCTTCATTGGCCTTGCACGCAGGAAGGCGTCTTGGGGATCCTGGCAGCAGGAAACAGCCTTTGAGCGGTGGGCACATCATGAGGTGAACACCTGTATGGGCTATATCCTGTTTGTGCCATTAGAAAACAAAAAAGGGGGAGATGTAGGGCGCGGTTTGCCTTTGCACAACTTGCCAGAACATTCTATTGCCGCTTATGCTAATTAGGCATCGAGTAATGACCAATCCGATGTGCTTATT
>PVIH01003816.1:61096-152442 GCA_004025045.1 Sigmodon hispidus
TCACCAGCCATATGTTAATGAGGCATTGTGATGGGCACCAATCACGTGCCAGGCTTCCCTATATAAGCAGGCTGAATCTCAGGCTCGGGGTCTTCTTTCCACCATTTCACAACTGAGCTGTACTCCAATAAAGTGTGATCCGAGAAGAATCGTGCGTGTGGTGACTCGTCGTTCTGCAGGCCAGAAGCGGCTCGCCACATTCTTCCACGTGCAAAATACTAACATTGGTGCCAAAACCCAGGAGGCCTCTTCTTAGATTTAGGTGCACATAATCTAAGAAAGCCTCATTCAAGAATCACAGTCGCTGCCAAGATTTGCCCTTCCATTTGCTCAGTCACAGCATACATTCACACACCACCAGCCCCAATGGGTAAGTGTTCCCCCACTCCTGGCTTTTTCTGGTAGTGAGTTCCTCCCACGGACTTGCCCACAGGGTTCTGCACCAGCATCTTCCATAGGTGCTTTTGCTGGCAGGCACCTCATGTTAGGGCGCAGAAGCAGGCTGCAGGCTGTGTGGCTGACAAGTTTTCACAGTGCCTGCTGTTGGTTGGGTGTACCTACCTGGAGCTTACCCTTTCTGCTTTGACGAGAACTTAGGGGTGTTGGCGTGATTTGGGGGCATTGTCCAAGTGTGCTACCTTGGCAGTTGACAAACTGTTACAGTGTGGTAATGCTTTCCCATGGGATCATTCAGCCAGGTGACGACCCAGGCTTGTTGAGTTCCTGACCCCCTTAGGTCTCAATAATAGAGAATAAGCCAGTGAAAAATATTCCTCCAGCCTCACCCCTAAGATGTGTGCTTGAGACTCTAAAGCCACTTAATTTTACTATATTTTGTGACAATTAACTTTCCAAGCAAGCATTCGGCGCAAATGGAAGCATTTTCTCCTCTCCTCATTTCTAAACTTTCTGCTCTTCTACCACCCCCTCCCCTCCCTCTTTTACCATCTCCTACTCTCTCCCTATAACTTTCAGATTCCAAATTCAACTGTTGACCTCCCAATCTTAACTACCGTATTTATCCTAAATAAAGCTCATCAAATTTCTGCTCGGTATGCCTTACTACAGCTGCTTAGTCTCCATGGGGCGGAGGCTGCTGCCACCCCCACAGGACATGAGCTAAGCACTAAATGTCCAGCCCTGCCCACCACAGCCAAGGTGAAAGCATCCAGCAGCCAGAGACACTCCCCAGAGATGCTAACAAAACCTCCATGCCATGCCTTCGCCTGGCTCTGTGCACCAATCCTGCCTCTGCTACCATCTGGTCTCCCAAGCTGCCCTGCTCGCTCCCTCCCTCTTGGTGCACTGGCTTTGCGTGCCCTGTTTTCTTGCCCAAGAGTATTCCCACTGAGTCACCATGGGCACGAGTGTTGCAGATTGCTCTTGCCCCCCCTCCTCCCCGCAGAGACACAAAGGGCCAAGCAAAAGATAATGCTTTCGGTCTGACACTGACTCTATACAACAGCTACAGCAGCGAGGTCCCCAGAGCGACATCCAGCTTCCCCAGCAACCACCATCTGCACAGCTTCCTCAATCTGAGCTGCAACCATTGTCACCACGACCGTGATGACACTCCAAAAAAAGCCATTTTAACCCACCTCTGAGAGAGCTGGCTAGATAGCTCAGAGGTTAAGGGCACTGACTGTTCTTTCAAAATACCCAAGTTTGATTCCCAACATTCACATACAAACAAAACCTCTGTGTGTGTGTGTGTGTGTGTGTGTGTGTGTGTGTGTGTGTTTTAAACATCAACAAAGTGTAGATTATTAGGTGTTGCCTTGCTTTGGCCATGCCTCTGCCTGCAGGGGCTCTGAAGAGCCTCTGACCTTTATCTTTAAGGCATGTCTACCTTTAAAAGCCCCAATCATGCTCAGATCCTGAAGGCGCAGCAGCCTGCAGCCTCAGCCAGGGAGGGAGTCCTAGCAGCTTTCAATGGAGGAGGAGCCTGGCCAGCCACAGCCTCAGCACCATCACAGCCACCACCATCCACACCATCACCCCCCAGCAGCAGTAGCAATAGCAGCAATCACACCACCATCACCATCATTATTATTTCTACAACCACAGCCACAACTATTAGGTTGTTATGTTGCTGTGGCCATAACCCCCCTCCCCAGGGGCTCCAAAGCATCTGACATAGGCGTGCCTACCCTTTAAAATCTCCAACCATGTGAGAGACTTTCTCTCCTTCTCTTTCTCTCTACCCCCTACCCTACACTTTTCCTCCCCCCCCCCAAACCTAATATGGCTCCCTTGACAGCATGCTGGCGAGTTCTTTCACGCACAAAATACTAACAACCATCACCACCACCATCACCAGTAGCCTCACCAATACCTACAGCATGGAGCTAAGGGCAGCCCCAAGGCCCAGCCCAAGATGAAACATGAGCAGAAACACACCCTCTAGCAGCACCAGGAAACCCTGAAGAAGAAAACAGGCTATGGTGAAATAAATGGCAATGCTAGAGAAAGAGAAATATCTTTAAAGAGCCTCAGCTCTGATGAAGCTACTAACCCTATTTCTAGGGTCCTCAATGGCAACCAACAAGTTGTAGACACTAGCCTGAAGCTAGACTGTAAAGAGCAGCACCTTTGGAAAAGCAGGAATTAAAACCAAGAATTTTATTCAGAAAAACAGTATGGACAAAAAGAATGGGAAATCTTACGAAAATAAATCTGGCCAGAACCAGGCTGTAGATAAGACCGACAATGTAGCAGTTCCAAATGGTGTTATAACAAAGAATTCAGGCTATATTACTAATGGTTATATGGGTAAAGGAGCAGATAACAATGGTAGCGGATCTGAGAGTGGATATACCACTCCTAAAAAAAGGAAAGCTACCACAACCGGCCGGAGAGATGGCTCAGAGGTTAAGAGCACTGACTGTTCTTCCGGAGGTCCTGAGTTCAATTCCCAGCAACCACATGGTGTCTCATAACCATCTATAATGACATCTAGTACCCTCTTCTGTATACTGTATAAATAATAAATAAATAAAACAAAAAAAACTGGCAAACAGTAACAAGAACACATCTATAGATGTTAGTTTATTAAAAAAAAAAAAAAAAAAAAAAAAGGAAAGCTAGGCGCAATAGTGCCAAGGGCTGTGAAAACTTTAATTTAGTGCAGGACAAAATAATGCAAGAGACTAGTGTCCCAGCATTAAAACAGGACCTTGACAGTTTAAGGCCTAACTACAATGAACAAAAGGGAACTCGAGCAGATGGTTCGAAGCCTATTTGGAAGTATGAAACTGCACCTGGAGGAACAAGTCGTGGGAATCCTGCCGTGGGTGACACACTTCCTAAAAGCTCAGATATTAAACCTAGTTTGAACAGCAAAAAGTTTGATAATTGGCTGACGGGAAAGCATGCCTCAGCTGATGCCTCCAAAGAGAACTCATGGGCCTTGTTTAAACCACCCCCAGTTTTTCCAGTGGACAACAGCAGTGCTAAAATGGTTCCAAAAATAAGTTATACAAGCAAAGTTAAGGAAAACCTCAACACAACTGTTCAGAACTCTTCTGTGTCACCATCCTCATCCTCATCATTATCTACTGGGGAAACTCAGACCCAATCTTCAAGTCGGTTATCCCAGGTTCCTATGTCAGCTCTGAAATCTGTTACTTCTGCCAACTTTTCTAGTGGGCCTGTTTTAGCAGGAACTGATGGAAATGTATCTATCAGGGGGTCAGCCACTGCTAACTACTGCAGCTAATACTTTAACACCCATCTCTACTGGGACTGATTCAGTTCTTCAGGATAGGAATCTGACTTCAGCAGCTGTTGAACAAATTAAGTCTAGCCTTTTTATCTACCTTTCAAATATGTAAATAGTGCTGTTAAACACTGCACAAGCGGATCTGCCCTCTCAGACAGATCAGCAAAACCTGGGGGATATCTTCCAGAATCAATGGGGTTTATCATTTATAAATGAGCCCAGTGCTGGCCCAAAGCCATCAGATCATAAAGTGATGGAAGTGACATTGCAAGGAGAATATCCTGCCACTTTGGTTTCACAGGGTGCTGAAGTAATTCCTTCAGGAACTGAGCATCCTGTGTTTCCCAAGGCTTATGAGCTGGAAAAATGGACTAGTCCTCAAGTCCTGGGTAACATTCTAAAACCTGGGACTACTGAGAGTGGAGCCTTAACCTTGGAACCCAGTCATATAGGCGACCTGCAAAAAGCAGACACCAGAAGTCAAGGTGCTTTAGTGTTTCTCTCAAAGGACTATGAAACAGAAAATCTCCTACGAACACTTTGTTAGGCTCCACCAAAGAACAGAGGTACCAGAGAGACCTAGAAAGGAATGAAGCTGGGTTCTTTTCCCCTGAAGGCTGCTATTGTATATCACACTAAAGAAATGGAATCTATATGGAATTTGCAGAAGCAAGACCCAAAAGGATAATCACTTACAAAGAGCCATGCATAGTCCAGATCAGTGAAGGACCAGACTGCCTATTTGTAACCTTTCTGCAGCATTAGAGCCACCGTTCATGGGGGACACAAGGCTTTTATGCTCCTAGATCTTCAACGCAGCAGAGAAACCATAAGTAGAATCACAGGATAATATATACAAATACACACACACATATATAGTTATTTTAAAAAGGCATCTGAAAGTAATTAGACTTCTTAAGGAATCAAACTTATTTCAAGAGACTACACATGGTTATTTAATCTCCAGTACCGAGTAGTCTTTTCTTTTATTTTGTTAGTTTTTGTTTTTAAGTGTGAATGCAAGTGATTAATGAATACAGACTTAACAAGCACGGTTCTAAGTTCCTGCTGTCATGGGCTTGGGCAACAAATGACCCACTGGAAAGGCAAATCCACGTACTAGGTATCTGTATCTTGTTCTGTGACTAAAGTGATACACTAATCACAGGGAACCCAGAATGATGCAACATTTTCCCTACTCCGCCCTTGATCTTTTAGTTTTATTTTGAGCCCTGCGAGGATGCTGGATAAATGCCTTGAAGTTTGCAGGGGTGTTTTTTTTGTTGTTTGTTTTTTTGTTTTGTTTTGTTTTAATCCAATGATTTGCATGTCTTGCCAGGATTTGTGCAGCCTCTGTGGAGTGTTGGGGAAATAGTTCCTTCCTTTTTATTTTTGTGGGGTGGGGACAGGGAGAGCATTGAAGGTCTACAGTCCTGGAATAGTTTGTGAGTACACAGTTAACTTACTTTGGTTACATGGTTGACATAACAGCTAACAAATTCAAAAGTATCATTTAAAGAAAAGTTGCAGAACAAGTAATTGGCTGATAAATTATCCATTGTAATTGTGTAACTAGGAGCAAAAATATATTCTGCTTTTCACTGTAGGTGCTCAGACTTGCTCTCTGTCACTAACACTAAATGTATACTCTTGTTTTTCACCAAACATCTAAGAGAAACTTATGTATCTTTCTGTAAATTCTTTTAATTTCAGTTTCTAGCAAAATCTAAAAAAAAAAAAAAAGTTCACGGAAAAAATGTCTGTTTTTAGTTAGTAAGGAGGTAATAAACACTGCTTGTAGAAGGTTTGTTTTCATGCAAATTCTACTTCTGAGCTTACTAGCTTCTAAGTATATCTTAATATATTGTATAAGAGCAAAATGGGTTTATAAGGAAAATAAAGTGAAATTTTGGAAATTTTGTTTTGGGCAGAAAAGAGCATTAGCCCTGTTTTATCAGAGAGAGAGAGAGAATAGAAATTAAGGGTCCAATTTAAGACTGGGTGATGTTAGTGGCATAATAACAAGTTCTCTGGCCTGATGCATCACATTACACACATCTACACATATAGAGAAATTAGGGTATCCATGTATGTCAAATACAAGTTAAAATAGCAGGGCATTTATGGAGTTGCAGCCTTCTAACAAAGGCAGACTGGATCCCCTGGACACGTTTGGGGAGAAAGCACTTTTTACTCTATTTGTTTTCTAAGAAGTGCCCAGTTTTGAATGACTGTAGTATGGATGGGTTTTCTGGTTTTGTTAATTATTTCAGGTTTTTAACAAATGGTTCGTGAAAGATGCTATTTGATTTACTGCAGAAAAAAATATATTTTAGTCTAAATTTTTGCCCTGCTTAGATTTTTTAAAAAAGTATAAGCATGGAAGCATGGATTGCCAGTTCCACTTGATGTAAACAAAACTTTTTATACATTTTATATATATATAATAACTTATTGTATCAGTTCAGGTTCAGAAACTTGTGGTAGGCCAGTTTCAGATGGTTTCATTTCACCTGTAAACTGTATCACTTTTACTGATACTGTAATTTTCAAATGTATAATATGTTTACAGATGTGCCCTACATTTAGTGCTTTGTTCCTATTTTGATCTTTTTTTTTTTTCTTTTTTGAGTCTCCTGCCTGCTTGCCAAAAGCTAGGATGCTTCAGGCCCATGTACAATTCAGTGAGGCATCCTTGAGCTTTAAAGCATTGAACAAACTGGAAAATCCAACACGCCACATACTGAACTGAAAAAAAAGTCTATGTTTTGTGTTTCTTTTTTTTTTTAATAAAAATTTTCAAAAAGTTCTTTTTTTAAAAAAAAAAAAAAAAAAAAAGCCCCAACCATGTGACTCTCTCGTTTCTCTTCCCCCCTCCCCCCCCCACTCCTTAATAAACGTAATATGGCTCCTTGGCAGTGTGCTGGCAAGTTCTTCCATGTACAAAATGCTAACAGAGGGTACAGAGAGAATGTAAAATCAGACAAAGGGAGGAGGCCATGGAATGCTATTTTAAGGTACGGGCTGTGGCACTCAGAAACACATGTAGTTGTATGCATAGGACTTACACAAAACAGTCCATGAGGAGAGGCCCATGAGGCCCTGTTCCACCCAGGTGAGCTAGCAGGGAAGGAAATCATGGTCTTCAGGGGTCTACCCACTGGTGAGTTAGTCATGCTCCAGTGGACAGCTTCATACCCATCCCCAGGAGACTGCCCTCGGTTAAAAACTCAGTACGTCATAAAGCAAAAGCAAAACAAAACAAGAAGACGAAAAGAAAAGAAAAGAAAAGAAAAAGGTTGTGGAGCATGAGTTTGACCAGAATGCACTGTACACACGTGTGAAACTGTCAAAAGGGGAATTTTAATTTTTAAAATGGGGGGCAGGAGGGTGTTCAGTAAGAGTGTGTTCTGCAGGCCTGGGGACCTGAGTTCAGATCCTTAGCATTCACGTAAATAGGATGTGGCTGGTGTCTGTAAACCCAGCACTGGGGTCAGCAACAGGCAGATCCCAAGAGCTCAGTGCCCAGCCTGTCTAGCCCCAAATGACGACCTGGTTCAGTGAGAGAGCCTGTCTCAGGCAATGCAATGAAGAGTGAGGAAGAAAGACATCTCCTTCACCTCTGTGCACACACAGGCACATGTAAACAACACACACAATCATTTAGGGTAAGCCTATAAATGAATGAAATGAAGGAAAGAGGCAGGAACAGAAATATAGAAAAGAAAAAGTGGTGTGGGCAGCGGAGGAAGTCCTGAGTAAAACTGTTGCTGACATAGGCACAGCCATATCAACCCCACAGCAGACGGCCAACCCCAGAGTCTGACCTCCAGCTGACCTTGGGCTTGGAAATATCAGCCTTTATGTTTATCCTGAGGTGACAGGCTCACTGACCACAGAGAATGGCGTTACCCCTGCTTCACAGCCTGGGCTAAGCCTTCCCCATGAGCTTTCTTTAGCATCCTGAATCCTCCCCTATAACTGTGTCCAGTGACTTTCTCACCCTGAGGCCATGGCTAGTTGACTCATGGCTCCCCGGCTCATATTTTTCCTTGTTCTTGGGTCTCCAGGGATATCTTTCTTAAACAATTAGTCCTAGGTCAAAATGATGCACAATCCTGGCTCCGTGAGAAACAAACCTCCTTCCCATTGCTGACCTGTCCTACCAGAAGATTCTCGGTGTCACCAAAACTACTGGATTTGAGGCACGGCAGGCTTGTCTCATTGGTGAGACTGTGATGTCTTGTCACTGGGGCCACCTTCAGGCAGACAGAGGAAAGGGACATGGCACTGGCACAGGGAAGAAGCCCCATACCTGAGAACCTGGATGCAAGTCAGAAACTGCAAGACAACTGATAATTAAACAAGCTTGCAGGGTCTCCATCCCTACAGATGTCTTGAGTAAGGATGCTAAACAGCAAATATACTGCACTTAACACCCAGAACCAGAATGTCTGAGACCCTTAAGCCAGCAGCCCTCACATCCCATAGCTAAACAGCTTACCTAATAAGCCATCTTACAATCTCATTTGCAAAGGGAAAAATATTTTTACGCTTAATTTTGTAAAAGATCTATTTTTTAATATGTATGAGTATTTTGCTACATACATACACAATACAGCTTGCCTGCTGACCTTGAAGACATGTATGTATGTATGTATGTATGTATGTATGAATGTGCACCATATGCTTGCCTGCTGACCTTGAAGACGTGTATGTATGTATGAATGTGCACCATATGCTTGCCTAGAGTTCTCAAAGGCCAGAAGAGGAAGTTGGAGCCCCTGAAATTGGATCATTGTGAGTCACCATGTACGTTCTTGGGACTGAACCCAGGTCCTTTAGAAGAGCAAGTAGTGCCCTCTCCAGCCCCACTTAATCTTTAAAGTTTTAAAATTAAAAAAATGAAAAATCTTACTTAATCTGTAAAGTATGTTGTAAATCACATGCTTTGTACCATGTAATTTATACGGCATCAAGCCAGGCTTGTTAGTTCAGTCCTAAATCACAGAGCACTTCAGAGGCAGAGGTTCTCCAGGAGCTTTTGAGACCAACCTCTTTTTCACAGTGAGTCCCTGACCAGCTCAGGGTAGTCAGGAAAAAATTTATCCTGGAAGGAGAGGCAGAATAATAATAAAGAAGGGAGGGAGGGAGGGATGGAAGGAGAGGGAGGGAGGGAGGGAGGGAGGGAGGAAGGGAGGGATCGATCATGGATTGTGCCAAGGACAGCTCTCTAAGGCTTCTGTCCGCCCTGTGTACTGTCTTCACCTCTCCTGGAACGTCCTAACCTCGCTTCACTCTGACTCTCCTCAAGTTCTTCTCTCTCCTGCAGTCAAGGTGGGTCCAGCTTTCCCAGAGTGGAATGGCAGTGTTGGACTCCAGGGCTCTGTCTCCACTGTCCACCACTTTACCTTCAGGCGGAGATTTCTCTCTTCCTTCCCCTGCAAGGAGAATGCTAATATGTGGCCTGCTTCCTTCCACTTTGCTGCCCTTCCACTTTTACACACACACACACACACACACACACACACACACACACACACACACACACACACTGGTACTCCGGAAGGCCAGAGAAGGCATCAGATCATCGGATCTCCTGTAGCTGGAGTTGGGAGCTGTTGTGGGCCACCTGTCTTGGGTTCTGGAAACCAAGCTCAGATCCTCTGAAAGAGCAGTGAGCACTCTTGACCACTGGCACCTCTCCAGGCTTGTGTGATTTATGATAGTATTTCATTCTTTCCGGCTTTAGAACAAGACAGTGGTTCTCAGCCTGTTGGTCATAGCCCTTTTGGGAGTCAAAGGACCCTTTCACAAGGCCAACAGAAAACATTTACACTAAGATCCATAATAGTAGCAAAATTAGCTATGAAGTAGCAACAAAAATAATCTCATGGTTGGGGCCACCACAACATGAGGAGCTGTATAAAGGGTGGAAGCACTGAGGAACCTGAGAAACACTTGGCTTCCTCCTGTGTCAATGCCAGGAATCACCACTAGGTGGCAGACAGGACCTTCAAGTTTGCTTTTGAAATTGCTCCTTCCAATGACCTTTGTGTTGACACACTTATCAGAAACTGGCAAGGAGTTGGAAATACATCAAGAAGCATTTTGTGCAGAAAAAGAAAAAAAAAAAGAACTTGCTTTTGAAGTTCACTGTCAACTGAAACTTTTAAAAAACTATAGTTATTTATTGGCGTGGGGACACATGTGGGCTGTAGGGTGGAATATGAAGTCAAAAGACAACTGACCCGGGATGTGCTGGCGCACACCTTTTAGTCCAGCTCTCTGGAGGCAGAAGCAGATGGATCTCTGTGAATTCAAGGCCGGACTCGTCTACAGAGTGAGTTCCAGAACAGACAGGGCTACACAGAGAAACCCTGTCACCCCCTCCCCAAAAAAGACAACTCACAGGATTTGGTTTTCTCCTACTATGCGGGTGCTCCTGACTCACGGTGTAAGGTACACTTATCATGTGAGCCATCTCACTGGCCCAATTAGAATTTTTGATGTTGAATTATAATGAACAATCTGAACAGTAGAAGGCACTAAGACCACAAGTTGAATATCTGGGGGGGGGGGCAGCTGAATCCTCCTGTGCAGTGAAGCTGGATTCTTTATGATTAAAACATTGACAAGGTGTGGCAGAGAATGGTTTTATCTCCAGAGGCTGCAGGGGTTAGATTTCACAGCAGTGGAAGGTTCATGCCCCCTGGTGATAAAGATTGTCATTCTCTGATAACCTGGGAAGCTATACACAACAAGCTGGGTCAGCATGCTGTTCCCATTTGTAGATCCGCAGCCCCCTCCCCCATCAGAGACGTGATAGGCACTCTGAAATGGCTGTTTTATTTAGTCTTGGGTGTTTTCACCTCTGATCTGCTCAGAGTGGAATTTTCTTCTTCTCTCCCCTCTCCCATTTCATAAACATGTAGCCTGTTAAATGTTTAAGAAACTGAGCTTCAAGAGATGAACTAGGGACTGTCGTCTTGCTTATTTGTAGATCCTTAGCCCCTAAAATAGTCTTAGTTGTTCATTCATGAATTTGACAAATTGTGACATAGTTTTCTTAATGTGCCCTCTGTGGGGATAAGACAGTGAGTTGTGGCTCACCCTCTTCTGTCTCTGCTCTTGCAGAGTCAGGCCAGGAGATGGGGGGGGGGGGGCAGGACACAAGCGGTGTTGGTTCAGGGAAGCACTGTCCCTGTCCGGCTCCATAGACTGTTCGGAAGGGAGGGGTGGAGGAGCCCTGGGAAGGTCTGGAAGATCAGAGAAAAGTTAAAAGCTCCAGGGTAAGGGCATGCTGGGTGCTCAGGGAAGAGGACCTCAGCAGCAGGCGGTACCAGGAGAGACAGTGCAATGCGGCTGACAGCAACAGCCAGAGCAGTTAGAGCCTAGAAGGCCACTCTAAGGACCTCAGCTTTGACTTGGGGACATGGGAGCTACTTAGGATTTCTTAACAAATAGATCTTTTAGTAGGAAAAAAATGGCTCAAGCTACTAGAACATGAGGGATTCCAGAGGCTGGGAGGCTGTCAAGGAAACCGTTGAAAGAGGCGTGCTTTGTGGAGGGTTAGGATTAGGGTTAGGGTGGGCATGGACGGTATGTCAGGTTGTCAACTCTTGACAGGATTGGGTCTGAGGGCAGAGCAGACACAACTGTCCTACTGACACGGTAGGTAATAAGTACTTCTCGGAATATTAACTGTATATTTCTCTACGGCACTTGCCCCAGCATCTTTTACTTGGCTGAGACCACTATTGCTGCCCCATCGTGCCCTTGCCCAGCTAGCTTAGACTTCTCCGGCTTGTCTTTTCCTGGCATCTCCAAACCTAGTGGCCTCAACTATGTGCCTTCCCCAGTCCTGGTCTTGTGAATGGCATGCTTCTGTCAGCAGACAGTCATTGGTGAATCCGGAGCGATGTTTACACAGCTCACTTATGTACAACTGACATGAACACCTTATGTGCTTGCTAAGTACTGCTAAGGGTGGTGGCCATGAATTTCCCACTTTGGCCAGGCTGGATGAGCCTAAGCTGAAGCTGAATTCCAAGCCAGGACAACTCTGTGGTCCTCCTCCAGAAAGCTCATGAGCATACCCCTGCTTCAGGCCTGGCCAGGACTCTGTTACCTCAGGGCATGCCCTGGCAGAAAGACCTGTGTACCCCTCCCACCTTCACCTCAAACAATCATTTTTCTAAATTTTTATTTTATAGCAATTGTCATAGTTAGAGAAGTAAATAACACATTTAAAAACCTCCTCAGGGCCAAAGGATGCCAGAGTATTTACAAACACAAGGGGTAGGTAGGGAAGGCAAGACAGTAGCGTGAGGCTCAGGGGCCTGGGTTCAACCCAGACCCTGCCCCAGACTTGAACAGATATCAACCACCAGCACTGTGCTGTGGGCTCAAGAAGCATCACACAGCCATAGGGCTCTCTGCTCACAGGACCTGACAGGAGACTTTAACTGAAAGCCCCACTTCCCATCCAGGGAGCTCCCCTACACCCCACAAGCCAGCTCAAAGGGGCCCCTGGGAAGCACCAAAGGACAGGGGCAGTGTGAGGGCCACACAGGCTGGGACAGGTGTCAATAGATGATCTGGCCTGCCCTGAGGTGAGACAGAGACATGCACATATGTGTGCGTACATGAACAAACTATACCTTCACAGAAAAATTGCAAAGGGGGAGGTGTCTTCTGTGGTTTTTGTTTTCTAAGTCTCCACGACTACAATGTTATTAATTTTTTGCTATTATTATTTTTTTGTTTCTTCAACAGTGACAAACTGAGGTAAACATCTGTAACCAATACCTCTCCTAAGGGGCAAGGGGTCCCAACCCAACCGAGAGACATTAACAGGGGCAGCAGCCAAGAGTAGAGCCTGACCCAGTCTGAGTCTGGTTTAGGGCCAAGCTGGTTGCCGCCTCTGAACAATAGGGCTGGGCTACATACCTAAAGTCTCTTCTGAGGACTACCATCCTAGATACTACAAGGGAGAGGCTTCCCACACAGGGTCTCAGCAGAAAGGACACATGTGGGATGGATGTCTACTGTGGAATCTCACTTCCTTGTTATTGCAGATCAGGGTAGAGAGGCCTAAGGCAGGAGAAGTAGCGGCTGGGAGGGTGGGCCTGATGGCCCCAGGTGAGCCAGGGCAGTGATGGGGGCCTTCTGAGATTCGGCTCTTGGCAGGTGGAGGGGTTTGCTACTTACCTGGCGTATGTGGGCCCTGTGTCCACTAGGAAAGTGGTGGCACCCAGGAAAGTGGGACCAGGCCCTGGAGCAACCACAGTTTGTAAACTGGACTCAGGCAGGGCAGGGAGACCTATAGCCCTTTGTGGTGGGGGTGAGGGGAGTAGAGAGATGGGGCTCCAGGTTGAGGGGTGGTTGGTACCCCTTGTAGCCAGCCAGCCTCCTAGAGTGACCCAGAGCTTTTGGATGGACCCTAGGAGAGGCAGCCCAGGCTGGTCAGTTGGGTAGTGCCAGGCAGAAGGCGCAGCCTCCTTGTGTTGAGGTTACTACAGGGGTTCCTTAAGCCTCCACATTGAGTAGGGATCCCAAATGAGAGCCAGGCAAGGTGAATTCCTGTTTTGCTGCCTAAGAACCTGAGCCAACAGCAGGTGTCTCCTGGGATTCCCTGAGGAGTGTGGTAAAACACAGGCCTGGCTCTTGGCAGCTGTCTGATGAGATGTCTGGCCACTCAAATCACCAGACACCCATCACACTCTCAACTTTAACAATTTCCTGTCCCATCCATGGATGTACTCCTCCCCTGCAAGGGTACTGGCCTAGAACTGAGGCTTATACATGTGAGTCTGACAAAAACCCAGGAATAACTGACACAATAGTTTCCCTGCTTATTGAGTGCCCAAGGAAGGAGCAGCTGGGCTATGAATGCACGCCCTTGCCCTAGGGACACAGGCGTGCCAAGCATCTTTTCCCCTACCATCTGTTCCCCTAACCCCAGGAGGGGTACCTACTGGAGCTCTGTTCCCAGTAGCCTCGTGGCTGCAGGAACAGCCCTCCTTTCTGGGTGGAAAGTCCCCTTCAGCAGGAGGAGGTGAGGGGACATCGCTAATATCCAGGTCTGTTCCTGCACACGTTTGCTACATTTAGAGGGCGCAACCTCTTCCTCTGACCTCCTGGGCACCACTGTTATCAACCCAGTGCCTGTCCCCAGCCAGTTTCTGAGGGTCTCTCACACCCACCTCTGCCCCAACACCAAAGCCCCCTTTCTGTGCCCAGGTTTGGATGAAAGACTGTAGGGTGATCTGCCAAGGGGAGTGAAGCGCCAGGAGTGTCCAGATTCCAGAGCTCAGTCTGGCCCACAAGCTCCTAGCCTTTGTCAGGGGCCTCGGCTCCTCTGGGCTGAGGCAGGCCACACACACGGTCATCTGCTAGCTATGTCATCAGCCCACCACGACCCCGGTGTCTGGGCCTCCTAGTCTACGCTACCCCCTCCCGCCGTGCAGTGGCTGCTCCTTGTCCCCAGTACAGGGCCGGAGCACTTGTGGCTTCCCCGCAGCGGCTGTGCTGCTCCCAGCAGCTCAGACGCAGATTTCGATGGCCGTGGCCAGCACCACCTGCCCTTTGCTCTTGTCTGCGCGGCCGTCGGTCCTGCCCGAGGGTGCGGGCGGAGCCAGACCAGCCTCAGGCACGGGCACGGGCACGGGCACGGGCACGGGCACGGGCACCGGCACCACGCTAGGGGGCGAAGACCGGGAGCCGCTGCCACTCTCGGTGAGCACAGTGCGCTTGAGCGGTGCAGGAGCCTCGAGGCGCAGGGGCCCAGGCAGGCGGTCCCCAGGTGGCTTGCGTGCACGATGCGACGGCCGCCTCCGAAGCTCGGATGTGAGCTCGTGCTTGAGGAAGCGGAAGACCTCTTTGGCCGGCCCACGGCGCTCAGGCTCGAGAGCTAGAAGCCGCTGGAACATACGCAGCGCAGGCTCAGTAAAGCGGCGCCACTGCGATGGCAGGCCGGGTAGGCGGCCCCGCTGCCAGCGCACGAACTCTTCGAAGAAGGCATCGGCACCCGAAGCAGCCTCCCACGGGAAGTTGCCGGTGAGCACGCAGAAGATAAGCACGCCGAACGCCCACACATCCACGCCCGTGTCCACCGCGAAGCCATCGGCACGGCCTGCCTGGCACACCTCGGGGGCTGTGTAGGGTATAGTACCGCTCACACGCTTCACACGGCAGCCCACGCGCCGCGTCATGCCAAAGTCGGCCAGCTTCACTCGACGGCACTCACGGTCAAACAGCAGCACGTTCTCGGGCTTGATGTCACGGTGCACCAGCTGCCTGCTGTGCATGAAGTCCAGCGCCAGCCCCAGCTGCTGCACACAGCGCTTCACCGTGTCCTCAGGGAGCCCCACCTGCGGGGAGGGGGGAGAGCTACTTAGGGGTGTCCAGGCCAGCCTGCCCACGCCCCACTTCCTTCTTTGAGGCCCTGCCACCTGTTCATTTGGTGGCCACAACTTTCCTGCTGTTCCTCTGGGCCGACCTTGATCCTGATACCTGTTTATCTTCTTCCCAGCCTGGCCAGATGTCCCTCCTATTCCTGTGCTAGGTGTCTTTTGAGCCACCCCTTAGCAAATGCAAAGATCCAAACCAAGTGCCAGAACCTTGTCCACTTGCTCCAGGGTCACCTCCTCTCTGGGACCTCAGTACTTGTTCATTTGCTTCTTATTTGCAGTGTGGAGGAGTTAACCCAAGCTCGTATGTATGCTAGACCACTAAGCTACACTCCCAGTTTTTTAAGATATGGTTTCACTACTCAGCCCAAGCTGGTGAAAAAAACCCATGATGTTAGCCTCTCCCTCACTTCCCAGTTGCTGGGATTAAAGGTGTGCACCCTACACCCTGCTTACTAGTTGATCAACCACAATTTCATATTCTGGCAGCCCCGAAGCTCATGTGCCCTCCCTCTGCCACTATCTGAATGAAGTACCTGGGGAGGGATGATGTCAAACAGGTCCCCGGCAGGTGCATACTCCTGGGCAAAGACATAGCATTCCTCCGTCTCGAAGACCACATCAAAGACCTTGATGATGAAGGGGCTAGATGACAGGCTGTTGGTGATGCTCACCTCACGCAGAAAATTCTTCAGCTTTGTTTTGCTCTTATTCACAAATTTCAGGGCCATTTTGGTTCCTGGAAGGGCCACAGCAACAACAGTGAGACCCTCCCCATCGCAGTTAAACCCCCCTATCTGGCTGTATAATCCGTCTATGCAATCAGGCTATTGTACCCAGTCAGTAAAGGGACACCTAGGTCTACCCAGCAGAGTATGGCTGACCTGGATCTTCTACATCACAGCCCCTGGGTGAGAAAAATATAGCCAGGAACACTTACTGCCTCCTGCCCTACGCTATTTTCCTGACCTATTGTGTACTCATCTGTCATATTTCTTACCCCAGCTAAATAAAACAAGACCCCCTGAGGCACAGGAACCTACCGGTGTCTCCAGAATTCACCACACAGTAAGTCAGCAAATGTTAGCCAATGGGTAAATAAGAGAAGCCTCTACAGGGCCTTGGTTCCCAACGCTGGGCATGCAGCTATGCAATAGCAACAGAATGCTATCCATCATAGGCCCTGCCTTCAGTACTCCACATTCACATGGCACACTAACCAATGACCCAATAAGGTCAGCACTGATTCCCTTCTTTCCTAAATAGAGGAAATGACTTCCATTACCCAGGCAATGTGTAGGTCCCTATGCAAGAGCTCTTCCTCCATCCTGGTCGTCCCCGAGGCCACTCCTGCCCTGGCAACTATAGAGTGTCAACTTAGTTCAAACACACAGCTCTGTAACCTTGGCTGACTGGCTGAACATCAGGGTTCCTGTCTCTATCAGAGAAACATGTTCAGACCAACCCCACAGAGTCATCCCCCCACACTCTAAATAAGGTGTCCTGTTCCCAAGTACCTGTCCTCACCTTTGTCCAGCTCCCTAGCATCAGGTGTCACCAATGCTCTCCACAGACAACTTCCAGCAGTGTCCTGTTCCTGGGGACAGCTGACCCAAAGTCCCCAAAGTAACCTACCCCTCAGTTTGGGGACTTTGCTGACTCCTCCTACTGTGCGGTGTAGCCTTTCCATAGGACTACCTGTTCTGCACCCTTGCTGGCCCTCTGTCCAGGCATGTCCCCTTCCCAACCTTAATCCCCTGCCACCCTACCAGCACTCACCTGTGCCCTTGTAAGCCACCAGGTCAACCTTCCCGTAGGTTCCTTTACCCAGCTCCCGGACGAGCTCATAGTGCTTGGTGACATCACTGGCAGCCAGTGTGCGCAGTGTCAGCGCCTGCATGTCCTCTGTGAGGAGGGGCACACCTGCACCTTGTACGGGGGCGGCCCCCGGCCCACAGCAAGGCAGGGAGTGAAGCGGTTCAGGCTCAGGGCAGCCCACGCTCATCTTCTCCCTGTTGTGGGGTATGGCATGATGAGTCACAAGCAAGCCCCCTGCTCCATCGACCTTCTGCTTTTCTGGTACCTAGGAAATTCCCACCTGGGCCACAAGGAATGCTAAGCATTGTTAAACCTGTCACCATCCCAAAGTTGTTAGTATCACAGACCCATTTGTCTCACACTCTAACCCACATAGTGCCCAGCAAGCATACAGGTTTATGTCACATAACAGCAGCCACACATATGCTCCCATTCAGAAGTTGGGGTTTCTATTGTAGGTGGTGTTGGGGGGGGGGTCAAATCTAGAGTTTTGTACATGCTAAGCATGTGATCTGCTGCTGAGTACAGCCCTAGCCTCATTTACAAGTGATGATGAAGCATCTGTCTGTCAGGTGTACATCAGAGCCTTTGGGGACCACAGCACTGTGCAGATGCATGAGAATCTTTGCCCTTGAGGGTTTATTCATCAAAAACATGGACAGTAAACACAGCAAACACAGATGGCATTTTACAGTTAGATGCAGGCTGGGCTCAATAGCATGGGCTGGAGTCATTTAATGGCAGGCAGCCCCTGCCATATTAAATACCTCAGCCATACCACTTATCCCAGGCAGGACAGTGCCAGTATGGCCATACAGTGACAATACAATTCCCTCTGGTACATACATACAATACCTATGGCCCTGGGACCTATCCCATGGCAGTCCTGAGACCCCACTGTGTGCACTGCTGGGGTGGTCTTCACAGATATGCCCCTCATGCCTATCGTATGTTTCCATATAGACCATCTTCCTGGAATGGCCCTGATGCTGTGAGGGGAGTAAAGCACCATATGGAGTGAAATCCAGAGCAAAGAATGACTCTGTGATAATGAAACCAATACCCAATTTGGGGCCCTTGGTTCTGTCTCCACCTTATTATGCTTTGCTTCATTTTTTCCGTGGTTTTACTGGAGTTTGCTTGGTGTATGATAAACTACATATTTAAAACACGATTTGATGAGTTTTAACACATGAATATTCATGAAGCCATCATTGCAATCAACATAACGAGCATATCTGTCAGTCCAACAGTTCCTTTTGTTCCTGTAAGCCTGTTCCATCTCCATCCTCATCTTCCAGGCAGTCATCCAGAACCTTCCTTTCTTAGCTGTGGGGTGTGTGTCTGTGAGGCGGGCCTCTCCCAGGTGCACTGGGCAGGTGTATGCATGTGCATGAGCATATCAGCTGGAGGTCAGCATTCAGGCCTCCCTCCATCAGCTGCCTCTCGTGTATCTCACTTAGGCCTCTCAGCCCAGAGATCCCTGCCCACATCACATCTGTTCCGAGTCCTCTGCACCCTGAAGGACACAGCAAAGCACTCCATCCAAGTGAGACATGGCTTCCCAGCCACTCAGGCTGGGTTTGAAGATCAAATATCACTAGTTGGATGTCCCTGGGCAGATTACATCTGTGCCTGTTTCTTCATCTATAGAGATTTACTAACAGAACCCACTTCCCATAAGCCATTGTGAGGTTTAATAGGCATAAGGCACCTGGTGCACAGTAAGTGCTCCGCAGGTGCAGACCATGCCAAGTCTCCAGAGTCTCAGCTTCACACCCTCTGCCTCAGCCATAACCAGACTCCATCAGGTGATTATAGGTAAGGATGATGTAGTTTCTCCTTGGCTTCTGGGCTGTCAGGACTACAAGCCCGTGTTTATTTATGCATTCTCTCTTTTTTGACAAGGACTTCAGTTCCCATCTGGAAGCTGGGGGTGCTGGGAGCAACCCATAGGCCCTGGCCAGCCACTCCCTCCAGGTCAGGCCCTTTCCTCTGCCTCCCCTTCCTCTTAGGCAGCACGACCCAGCCTCCCACTTCACACAGAGAGGAGGAACATCAGGAGGAAACTTCCTGGCCTCCCACCAGACATAGGCAGAGCTCCATCTGTGCCATCCTCAGCAATGGCTGCATAGATGCGAAGGCCCCTCCCTGCACCGGCGCCTGCCCTCTCCATTCATGAGCCAGCTCTGCTCACAGACCCTGTTGTCACAGAAGCGACCAGCCGCCCCCAGCTTCAGCCTTTTTCTGAGTTTATTTTGACTCTGGGATCCCACAGCTTCACCCTGGAGTTGAGTCTGTGGCATGGTGATGCTCTCCCAAAGCCCCCAGACGACATGGGAGGACAAACCCTGCTTCCTCTTCCTCACTACCTGCCTGGGCTCCTGTCACCAGCGTCCAGAGTCCCAGTCTCAGGCTAGAGTTCTCTGCCAAATGCCCACCAACTACCTGATGAGGAAGACAAATTAGTACCAGTGGCTGGCTTCATCTCAAAGGGGAACAAACATGAATTCTGACGGTGTCCTAAGGCCACTGTCCCTAACTTTCGAGAACAGTGTGGAGTTTTTCCTGGTGGTTTCTGGTAAGTAAGTACACAGCCTTCTTTATTTGAAGCCTTCCCCACTCACCAGAGATGCTAGGCTGCTGCTGGGCTGGCCAACTGCTATGCGTACTCCTAGAGATGGATAGACAGCCTGGCATGCAGGCATATGTACCCTCATGATGCAACTCTCCCACTTAGAGCATCAGCCCTGCACCGTCATCTTAGACTGACTCTGTGTCCTCTGGGTCTGGGACTGGCAGCTGCAAGAGGCTTTATTCCTTCCATAAACAGGCCCAAGGGTGCCTGCCCCCCAGCCCTCAAAACTGCCCCTGGACACTTGAGCCAAGGATCTGACCACCACCCCAAAATGCCTCTGCAAACTTTAGAGGCTGTTCGTCAGGCCAGTGTCCCTGAGTAACCTCTACTTCCCACTTCCTGTCCCCTGCCTGATTTGCCAAGCGCCACTGTCCTTGGGTCCCTCTCCTGTATGAACCCTTGCTGCCCCGACACATGGGTACTGGAAGAGCTTACGTCTGTGCATCCCATTGAGCATATTGGGGAAGGTGTCTCAGCTGAGCCCAACTGCCAACAAGCCAGACCAATTCCATCCTCTCTTGTATCACTCCCTAAATTTACTGGGTAAGTTTTGGGGATACCCAGCCAGCCTCTTCTCTCAGTCATGTTCTCCACAAGGTGTCAGCAGGAGGCAGTGACTGAATCCACGTATCTGTCCCTCTGCTGTGTCAATCCCTCAGGTACACACTGCCTCTGACCTACTTACCAAAAATGACACAGATGCACAGTGGGAGCTAGAGATGCCAGGAGCCTGGGACAGTCGTGGCCTTGATCCTACTGTAAGCCATTTCAGCTGGGTGACCGACCGATAGCCAGTCCTGGGCCTCAGTTTACACAGCCATATGTTAAAGAAAACAAAAATGCCGAGCAGCGATGGTGTGCCTTTAATACCAGCACTGGAGAGGCAGGAGCAACTGGTTCTCTGTAAGTTCGAGGCTAGCCTGGTCTACAGAGTGAGTTCTAGGACAGCCTAGGCTACAGAGAGAAACCCTGTCAAAAAAACAAATAAAAAACTCAAACAAACAACCAAAAAGCATTAACCAAACTGAACCTACTGCAGCTGATCCACATAAGGGCTCAGCAGACCTCCTAACTCTACTATGTGGTACTGTTATTATATGATGAAACAATGTACAAAAACCAAGTGGCTTGTCCACAGTCATACAGCTAGCATTGCAACTGGATCCAAATTCCAACTTTTTTACAGTTGTTAGCTGCCACGTGGGTGCTGGGAATCGAACCCGGGTCCTCTGGAAGAGCAGACGGTACTCTTAACCACTGAGCCATCTCTCCAGCCCCCAAATTCCATCTTCTAAATCAGTTCTTTTCCCAAGACAAGTGTTGGGAACAATACACCCAGATCCTGCAGTAGCTGGGTAGAGTCTCAGCCAAGCATACCCATGTCATCCTCACAGCTCCCGTTGGCTGTCTGGTGCCACCCATTTGTTCCTCAGTGATGTCACATGGCTCCTGGTATATATGACAACTTGAGACTGAGTGAAGCACGACATGCCTAACTCCTGAGTGGCTGAAAAGATAGGACACGTCTGACACTGAGGGAGCAGTGCCCTCCAGGAGCTGACATCCTCCAGAAAGCACTCAGCTACAGACTACATCTGTGAACTCCCAGCTCCTCATCGGTCTCCTTCCTGCTGGTGCTCAGCAGAATATCCACCCACACTCTAGGTGACTGCTGTCCCAGAAGACCCTTCGGGTGGGGCACATCTAGGATGTGTCCCCTACTGGCCCTGAGACCCATCCGTGCAGCTAATCTGGAGGTCTCCCCACCCACCAGGTGGGTTGCTCTTTTGACCATCTGAAATGTGTACATTCCAGAAGATGGGCAGCCTAGTGTGCGGGCATGGCAGTGCTGGCTCTGTCACATGCTGGAAGGCCACCATAATGGGGGAGGGTTTCCCAAGCAAGAAGCAAGACTGAACCGCCTACCACTTCCTGTTGGCGGGCAGCCTGGGTTGGGTGCCACTGTGTGATGCTACACCCAGCACAGCATCCGATTCACAGTGCTTTGGAACTCTCATTCCTTACCATAAGCGGACAAATACACACAAACCATAAATGTATGCACACACAGAGGCACACAAACACATGCATACATGCAACAGCACCAGCTTGACAAATGTTTCCTTGGTGAGTCCTCACAAAGCCCTGAGGAGAGGGCACAGAGCTGCCTGTACTGAAGCCGCCTGCCTGAGGTGTGACTTCCACACCCAGGAACTTAAGTCACAACTTGTCGGTCACTGCTGCTAGTTATCAGGTGATGTTTTTGTCCTACAGATAGCAGAGGCTCGAGAGTGTGCTGACTCGCCTGTGGCTATGGCAGAGAGCCAGCTGCTAGCAAAGTCTCCTCTTCCACAGTACAAAGTCACCACACTCGTCAGCTTCCTTCATGTGGCCATGTGGCCGGCTTCCCCCACCGAGATTAGAACACAAGTGACGTGCATTAGTGCCAGCTCAGGACTTTTTCCAGTTGCAGAAGCCTTTTGGATGCTGGCTTGAAGAGAGGACCCTCAAACCCTCCAATGTGGGAGAGGCACAAAGGTCACAGGGGAAGCAGCTGAAGATTACCCACCATGTATTGACCAGTGTGGGCTTCTAGTGTGTTCCACCGGAGACTTGTCATAGCAGCCACTGCTGGTCTCAGTCAAGGACTTTGGAGCCAGGAGATAGAAGTGTGCATTGCATCTGCCTGGAACATGGCCAGACCCCCCAGAATAGTAACCACAGTGACCAAGGACAAAAATGTCATCACAGGAGTGAGTGGAGGGGGACCCAACTGCAGAGAAGGCTTGCCTCACCCTGTCCTGTGGGAGAATGGTGTCACTGTGTTACTGTTCTGGGGGCTACATCGTCTACTAGATTCTTAAGTCAAGCAACCACAGAAGCAAGTGATATATATGACTGCCATATCCTCACTTTATAGAAACATTCCCTCCGAGCCACACAGTAAAACCTAATGCCTGCCCCTCCCCTTCTGAGATTAGCCCAGGCTAGCCTCAAACACTTGTTCCTCCTGCCTCAGTTCCTGGATGTTGAAATTACATGCCTGTGCCACCACTACCATTTTAACAGCATTATGAAGTGAGACCTGGCTAGATGTTGGGCACATACCTTCAATCCCAGCACTAGGGAGGCAGAGGAGGAGAAGGATAAGAACCCGGCCGGGCAGGTGAGGTGATTGAGTGAATAGAGGTGCCTACAGAGCCAAGTCTGGTAGCCTGAGTTCAATGCCCAGAATACTCTAAGGTAACTGACTTCCTTAGACCCTCTTCTGACCCTCACATTCACACTGCAGTACACACAAGCCCACCCAACTACACATGTGTGCCATGTACACATTCACACGCACCATATACACACCAACACTAATAAATAGGATTCCTAAAAAGGACAGACCTTGGAGACTGTTTAGAGGCTGGGCTCCTTTCAAAGGCTGATCCTGGCCTTCCCCTGTTTCTCTTCCACCTTCTACCAGAGGATGCCTCTTGACTTTGACATTCTAGCCTCTAGAACTAAGATATTTATCTCTGTTCATTATAAACCAACCGGTCAGAGGTCTTCAGTGGCAGCAGAACTAAGCAAACCAGGACAGCCACCGGAGCACATACAGACTCAAAGCTGGCACTAGGCAGAGCTGGACTCAGACCCAAGGCAGACATGGTCTCCTCCACACCTAGAGTGTGCAGCAAAGGTTACAGCCTTACTATGGACCAGGAACTTACTATGTAGACCAGGCCGGTCTAGAGACTGTGGTCCGTAGCTCTTGACTTCCAAGAGCTGGGATTACAGGAATAAGCCACAACGCTGGCTCTAGCCACGCTTTTCAGATCCTTACACTAGAATCCTAAGACTCTCTGTCCTATGTTTGAGCCCCTCCCTCGGGTCCCAGGCCTTCACTGTGCAAACCCCCTCCCCCCCAGCCAGGGTAAACTCCAAGGGTGTCTTAACAAAAGCCTGGCCAACAAGAATTCTCATTGGTAGGATTCTGAGCAGGCGACCTCACTTCTCTGGATATGATTACTCAAAGTCCAAGCTGTGTGATGGAATTTCAGAGACCAGTGACCTCTCCTCCCTCCATCAGCCAAAGGCAAGCTGGCTGCAGCAGCATCTTCTTGGCTTTCATGAGGAAGCCAGCTCTCCACACTTAGTCCTCTGCTCTGCTCCCTCAGAATGAAGTCAGCTGAACGGCTTTTTTTCTCTCCTGCGCTTGTTTCAGTTACCACACACAAGCTAACGGGCCTGTGACATTTTCATATACGTCTGTCATTACACTTTGCCCCACACTCCACCCCAACCAGACTAGACGTCAGGTTTCACTCAATTCTGACTTGCTCATACAGCTGCAATGGTGTTTCGTTCATTTGACAGTTGTTTGAGACATGATGTTGTCAGGGTGGTACTGAATTTACCATCCTCCTGCCTCCACTTCCCAAGTGCTAGGAGTACAGGTGTGCAACACACTTGGCCTCTGCAGTATTGCTGTGGCTCCTCCAATAGCCATGTGGTACTTCCTTGTTCAGCATCAGTCTCCTTTCTTTGGGTAGCAGCCCTGCCCTGTGCCATGTGTCTGCAAGGGTGCTCTCTACGCTACTATTAGGGCCAGGCCTGATGGACCTATGGGTCCATTATTTCATCTGCCTCAAGATGGACATGTGTCCAGAGGTGACCCATTGCAGTCAAGTCCTGGGTCTTCTGCTGGAGCTGTGAAGAAACAGGATACTCTACTCTGGGTGCGCGACTGAACCAGAAGACACAGGGTCCAGCTGCTGGGAGCTGGCTGGCCACACCAAGTGGTAGACCTGCCTAACAGGGAAGCAAAAGAGATGTGCTGGCGAAGAAGCTTGAGGCCAGTTATATTCCTGGACATTATTTCATGAATCAGTGGGTTTCTGTTCTGGTTTAATTAAGCCAGTTGATTGGGTTTATATAACTCTCAAGCTAGGCTCCAGACAAATGTACCTAAAACCCAGTGTGAAAGCCACGAGCTCCCTGAAAGCCAGCCCCTGCCTTAATCATCTTGCTATTCCCAGCACTGAACCAGGGGGTGACAAATGGCGGTGAATAATTCCTTACGTGTTTGGGAAGTTGTAACTTTTTATATCTTGGCTTTCCCGAATGTGACCCTGAAGGCATGGTTAGTTTTCTAGCACCATATGGAAGACTGCTGGCTCCATTCTGCAGATAGACAGACTGATGGCCAGGAGGCACTGCACCTGTTCTCAGTCACAGAAGGTCAGTGGTGGCCTAGGTCTGAAACTGGGATGTCCTTGGGGATGAAGTGCCATGGCCCTCTAACATCCTAAGCCCCAGGTGGCATGAGGGAGCAGCCATGAGGAACATCAGTCACTGTGGACGGATAGGTGGAGATACCCATAGAAAGGGACAACAGTGAGCTGGTATCTATGGACCCATCACATCCTTACATTCTTCCTTAGTATGGGCACTATTACTGACTCCAATTTATAAATGAAGAAACTGAAGCATGGATATTGTCTCTTCTGTGTTTGATGCTGGGGATTGCGCCTAGGCACCCTCAGCCCTTTTTATTCTGAAGCAGTAGTCTTGCTATGTAGTCCAGGCTAGCCTCAAGCTTTTGATCCTCCTGCCTCAGCCCTCAAGTAGCTAGGATGATAAGCATGTCACACCAGGCCTAGACTGGTCACATCGTTATTACAAAACCATCCATCCAGGAAGCAGTAATACTGGGCATCATCACTCGGTGATCCGAGCTCAACCACTGCCTTATTCTTTAAAGTGAAGTGATTAAAATTTCTACTTATTCTTCCACTTAATCTCTACAGCAACTCCCTTTTTATGCTCAGGAGTAAGCCCAGAGCCATGCAGTCTATCAGCTCCAGGACCAAACTGAATCCTTAGCTTCTTAAGCCGCACATCCTCTTCTTTACTCTTCAGTCTTCAGTTCTGGGTCCCAGGTTTCCCTCCAAACCAACTTCAGCACCACTGGCCTGAACAGCACCCAAAGTAGTACCTACTGGAGGAGGGGGGGGGGCGGGCCAGCAGACAAGGAGCCTGCTCACCCGGGATAGAAAAACTATAGAGCGCGGTCTCCAGTGCCAATGCCAAAGCTCTCAGAGCAGACACCCAAGATGTCCCAGCTTTCTACTATTGCTATAAAAAGCCTTGTACAGAAGCAATTTGATACTCAGTAAGTAAGTGTATCTATATAGCAGCTTCTAGAAACAGGCTTGTAGGTTAAAGGGTGAGTGAGTCTGGAATTTTTTCCGAGAGCCGGGGACCAAGCTACTTATGCTGCTGAACACTTATCAAGTAAGGAGGCTGCTTCTGGGGAAACAAAGCAGTGGTCACCAGTTCTGCCCTCTCTGGGCCTCCACATTATTCCACACGCTCGGATGGTTAGTGCATTACTTTGACATGAGGAGTGTCAAACAGGTTTCCCAGTTTCATGCATTTACACTGAGTAACTCCAGATGCCACACAGACATTAATAGCAGTGCTTGACCCTGACCCAAACTGCCTTTGAACTTCCAATCCAGTCTCATCCTCACAGTAGCTAGGATTACAGGTGTGGGCCACCATGCCAGGCTGGTCTAGTCTAGAGACAGCATCCAGGCTATCATTCCCATTTCCACTCCGGCTAGCCCCTCTCATTCCAAGCTTTCCTGGCCTTGTCCCTATGACTTGCTTCTGAAGTGAGCCACCCTCACCCTGGTTTCCCTGCTGTCTGTCCCCAGGCAGTCATATTCTAGCCTGGGACTGTCCGTTCTGTCTGGAAGTTCTTCCCTCTATAGCCACATGGCTCTTCCCTTAGTGCTCTGCTTGGATCCCACCCTCCTTCCTCCGCACCTTGCTCTATTTCTCCCCAGGAGAACGTAGCACCTTCAAATGCATTACATAATTTACTATGACGACACCTATTAGCAGGTCTTTCTCCCACTCAAACTAAGCACCCAGAGGGCAGGGATTCTGTGACCTGGTCTTGTTCACTGTGGAGTCCCCCAGGAACTGGCACAAACATCTGTTGAATGAACAACTGAATTTCTTGCAGAGGTAGCGACTAAGTCAGGAAGAATGAAACTTTACCAGGTACAACCCCACATGATTTGGAGAGCAGAAGGGAAAGGCTGGGTGAGCTAGGTGGCAGGTACGGTTAGAGAATGGGCTGGAAAAGCATAAGCAAATGAGAAACCTGCCCTAGTGGTCCATAAGCACCAGGACCCATCCCAAGGAATGCCTTGTGCTCAACAAGGTCCCCTCTGGCCCCAGGACAGGCATCCTAGTCTGCTGACCACCTGCTCGTGGGTGGTCTCCTTCAAGGCTGACCCTATGCTCCATGCTGGCTTACCCAAGACCACATCTGCATGCACTTTGACTCCTCTGACTGGTGCTGGGAACATCGTCACAGCACACACCTATTTCTATACCCAGCACTTGTGAGTCAAGCCCCCAAGGAAACCAGGAGATTCAAACTAACTAGTCCTCTTCTGTGTCTTATCTTTTGGGTCAGGATCTTGCTGCTAAATAGCCCAAGCTGACCTCCAACTCACAATCTTCTTGCCTCATCCCAAGTGCTGTGTGTACAGACATACAGCCAACATGCCTGGACCATTCCAGTCCTTTGACAGTCATACATAATCCATCAAGTACTGTATTCTGGTCCAAAAAGCAGAAGGAAGAGAGGGAATCACTTCAATCCCCCTAAGGGTTCAAACTCTGGCACTGTCCCTTCTTAGCAGCATGACCGTGGGCAGGCTGGGTCCTCTACTGATGCCTAAGTTTTCTCATAGTAGGAACAAGGCTGAGGATGCCCACTGGACACAGTGGGCTACAGTGAGAACCAAAAAGGCATTTCTTACATGTATGGCAGGAAGCAGATACTTGGTAAGAACTGGCCAGGTGGTGGGACCTGGGGCCTAGTTCTCCTGACAACTGTGCAGGCAAATTTTCCCTTCTAGCCCACACACAGAGGCCATCTTTCTGCTGCTAAACCTTCCTCCTGAACCAACCACAGATAGAAAAGTCTGTGATCACCAGGCTCACCCTCCCCATTTGCCAGATTGGAAACTGAGACTTAGAAGTGTTCCCAGGTCAAGCCACGAGACACACTCTCCCTCACTGTCCTTGCCACCAGAGATGCATCAGCTCACTGTGCTGTGAGGCTGCAGGACTGTGTAAGAACCTCCCCCCCTCACTTCTACCCGGCAGCCCAATCCTTCCCTAGGCAAAGCCTTGGTAGCTACTTAAGTTGGTGACTCTGTTACCAAACAGGTTGTCTGGCCTCTGTGATCCTGTGGAAGGCAGAAGTCCTAGGCCCCAAGGGGTAGGGGGCCTCAAAGAGGGTCATGAGGCAAGCCCAGGGCTTTGTGAAGGATCCAAAACTTGTCACCCTGAAGATGTAGGCAATCTGACACTCAGGATGTGATCCAGAATAGGACACAATAGGTACAGAGGTGATCTACCATTGGCTGATGGGCCAGGGACCGTGGCTAGGTTGCCCCAGTGAACAAGGACTGACCACTACAGAGACAGCTGGTTGAGCAGAGAAACAAACAAGCACAGTAGCCTACACCAAGGCTCAGGTGCTCACTTCTGTTCCTGGCCAGAGGGCCCTGGGCAAGTTGTTGGCTCCCTGAGTTCCCATGTCTTCCAGTTAAATGGGTGTACGAGGGACAGAGCGGTTCAGTGGCAAACACCTGTCTAACATGCCCTGGGCTCTAACAGCAGGAGGAAAATGGAGATAAGATGGTTCAGGTTCAAGCAGTATTTACCAGAGCCACCACTTAGAGTCCACTTACAGCTGCTTTAGACACACTGACTCATTTAAACCTCAGCTACCCTTGGGAGAAGCAATTTATGTCCTTACAGCCAAAGAAACTGAGGCTCAAAGAAAGACTAGTGGTTATGTCCTGGGTCACGGCTTAAGAGATGATTTGTGTGATCCTAAAACATTTCATCAAGGTAAGCTGTGCACCTACTACGTGCTCTGCACTGCCCCTGGATCTGAGAATACCTGGGGGTCATGCAGCCCAGCCTTCTAGGAGCTTACACTGCACAGGGCAGTAGCCAAGGCACTGATGGTGTAACAGACACATGACAGGCAAGGCGCTAGCCCAGGGGAAAGCCAGGGAGGCGAGTGAAAGAAGCTGCCCACTGTAACAGTACAGACTTCACTGACGAACCGAAGCCTGGGGACACTGCTGGGGCAGCAGAGGCCCAAAATGGAACTACGCAGGTGCTGGGAGCTAAGGGGTGAGCAGGGAAAGCCAGGAGGGGGTGAGGAAGGGTCGTCACTGAAGACACCCCAGAGAAGTGGCTTTCTCTCTCAGTAGCCTGAGCTTTGTTCTCCGACAGTGAGGCACAGCATTGTCCTAGGAGACCCTGGTGCAGCTGGGCTGGCTGCAGACTCCTGGAACAAGCTGGTGACCACGTCATGTACTGGAGAACTTTGGTTCCACCAAACCCTGTGCATGTGTTTGAGTGAAAAGTGACCAGAACCTTCCCTGAACCCCAGGACCAAGAGCTTTGGAGAGAGTGCTCTACCTCAGAGCTCCATTTTCTTTTTTCGACAGGGTTTTACTATGTAGTTTTGACTAGTCTGGAGTTCACTACTAGACCAGGCTAGCCTCAGACTTAGAGATCCGCCTGCCTCTGTCTCCCGAGTACAGGAACAAAGTTTTGCGCCACCATGCCCAGTCATAGCCCACTGCAGCTCTAAAAGTGGGGCTGCTGACTCTTACGCTCAGGGCTTTTGAGGACTGCTATTAAAGGCAAGCCTTTGGGGTACAGGGGTTGCTATTCATAGCACTTTACAAACACCCATTACTTAGCCCTCCCAACAGCCCTACAGGACAAATGCTAAGATCCTTTCTTACAGAAGAGATCTGAGATACAGGGGTTAGGCACCTTGCCCAAAGCCACACAGCTGGGCCCAAAGTACTTCTGAAAACTATGCAGCCCCAACTGCAGAAGAGGAGCACTGACTCCTGGGTCAGCATTAGCAGGAACCCCAGGGTGGAGTCTGCAGAGCCCTCGTTTAGCCAGGAACAAAGCAGCAACCCCTACAGCCAAGGGGGGACAGGGGAGCTGCACCGAGGGGGATGGAGTTATACCACAGCTATGGCCTGACAAGGAGAAGAGGTGGTTCTATGATGCCCAGAAGCTGCTGGTATTTTCTAGAACCTTCTGTGAAGGCAAGGAAGGAGTGCAAGGTGGAAGTCACCGCAGGCCCCCTGACTGGGATTCGCTCATCTGCATATGGCAGCAGGGTATGGGGGAGGAACTAAAGCGTGCCTCACTGGCTCCAGGCTTCAGGATCCTGGGAGCTCTGAGCACCCCTTTTGCAGTAAGCAAACACAGACCCCACCCCCAGTAGTTCAAGGTCAGGTTGGTTACGGGATAGGCAGCTTGTGCCAATTCAACACCAACCCCTTGATGAACATAGAGCTGGGCTCAAATCCTGCCATGGACTCCATCCATCCATGCAGTGTTGGTCTAGGGGTAAAATGAAAATCTGTCCAGAGCCTGGAACTGTGGCCTGACAGTAAGAATTGTTCCATTGCTTCCTTCCAAGCCTGACATTAATGGCACAGCTTCCTGGGTGAGAGGAGCAAAGAGAGGCTGGGGGGGGGGGGGGATGGCAAAAAGGAAGAAGGGGTTGGCTTAAAGGGTCCACTTCGTGGAGCAGAAAGCCCTTCCCTGGAGAGACCTTCCTTCCTCCTAAGGTCTGAGCTAACCCTACAGACCTGCCTTCTGCAGGCTCCAGGACTGAGCTGAGTCCTCTTTGCCCCCAAGCCCTACACTCTCCAGAGAAACTCCCAAAAGAAACTGGGCCATCCCTTTACAGTGCCCCTAAGATCTAACAGTCTCACCCCATTCTATGTGGCCAAGCCAGGCCTACACCCCTTTCTGGCTTTAGTTCACGCTGCACAGATTCTCCCTATTGTATAGATAAACTGAGATCCAAAGCAGGTAAGTGCATGCCCAACCCAGGGGGAGTCCAGAGTTAGTGCTCCCCACGTGGCACTCCGCCATCTCTTTTGTCCTTAGTCTATAGCAGATTTCTATCCAGGAAGATGGCATACCTTCCAAAGCCATGGCTGGGACTTGGTGCTGGCCTTTAGCTCTGGCCCAGTTCTTTGGCAATCAGTTTCATGTTTAGGGAATGTCAGAAGCTGGAAGTGGCAAGGTCACTTCATTTTGTTTGCTTGTTTGGGAATGGCACCCTTAACATATGGCAGGCATGAGCATTACCTTTGCCCAGGGTTCAAGCCCTGACCTGGGCCACCTATTCAAAGCACAAAACTCAATCCTGGAAAGCCAAGGAGGAAGCTAGGAGTTTTCCCTTCAATCTTCTCTGCACAGATTGGTAGACTGAGGTCAACAGCAACCTTCCCTGGGTCCTCTGCAGACTTAGCCTAGATCCTTGGCCTTTTGCTCCTAGTAGAGGCCATGCTGAGTGCTTCCAAAGCTGGGGAGTATGTGTGCTGTGGAATTCAAGGTGGAATGTGGGACTAGTCAAGGAAGTCCTGGCTCCCCTCATTACTGACCCTAAGAACCTTGGATAGGCACAGGCTAATACAGCAGGGCGCACATGTGCGTGTAGACTACACACACACACACACACACACACACACACACACACACACACACACACCAGCCACTGCTGAGGAACCATTTTTACAGCTTCCACTCCACCCTGCAAACCTGGAGGTCAGCAGCAAGGCTATAAAGTCACATCAATGAAAAATGGGCCAGGAGTTCATGGGACAGCTGGGAAGGGGGCAGGGGGTAGAGGGGAGGGCATGTGCCCTGTCCAAATAAGATGGCCATTCTCTAGCTCTGGGCCTGAAGATGCCACATCCCATTTTTCTAAAGAGGATCCCAAAATCAGCATCTGAATGTGAAATGTAAAATCTTACAAAAAAACTTTGAGCACCAATAACAAATGCAGACATGTGAAACACATGGATCAGCAAAAATGCTAAGATAACGGGCTGTATGTAGGTTCAACAGTGGTGGTGTGGCTAAGACAAGATAACCCCAGACTCCTGAAGCTGAGCCTGGGTGTGCAGTCTCATAGCACATGGAGACATATGGCCACAGTCATCTAAGCTGCCCAGGCACCAACCAATCAGACTGTACTCTACTATGTGCCAGTTCAAGCCGGATCATAAAGGGAGGTAGAAGTAGAAACAGCTGCCAGCCGTCCTGGAGTGGGGCTCTGGACGTGGAGATGACCAGGTGTAGTGGGGGTGCCCGAGATATAAATTAGGGCAGGCACAGAGAGCTGGGCTGCCTAGCTGCTTTATTAGGGCTACTCAATGGAGAGCCACTGCAGGTTAGAGGAAAGGAAGTCTTGTTACCAGTTCCTTTCTGACCTCATAATGTGGTTCCCTCCAGTCACAGTCATTTGAACCTCTACTTTTTACTTCCTTGCCTGTGGGGTATGAGATAAAACCCTGGGCTCCAACCCACTGCGTTAAATACTTCCAAGATGGTTTGGACACACCCAGATGCTTCTGATAGTCTGCCTCCAATCTAAAGCCACCATGCTGGCTGCAGAATATGTGGTTCACTGTCCTCTCTGGAAAATGCCACAGGCTAGATCAAGGTCACTCTTCAGGGCAGTTGCCTTCCACACATCCTCTGCTGGGGGTTAACTGCCTTGTGACTGTCCTTGAGTTCTGAGGAGTGCTGACCCAGGTTACATCCTCACCCATGGGCAAAGCCAGCAGCAAGGTGGAGTCCAGGCAGTGGTGATGGGAAGGCATCAGCTGCTCAAGTCTAATATGGGGGATCAGATGTCTCATGGATGGGGCCAAGGGCTGGGCAGCTGATCCTGACAGCATGGTCTGGGCAAACAGAACAGCCCAGGGCTCTGAGGCCAGATAATCAGGAAGAGATGAGGGAAAGCCCACCCCCCTCAGCCCCGACTCCAGGGCTGAACTTCAGACAAGGCAGAGGTTTCAATGAATGAACAAAAGAACTTCTAGAGGGCTCTGTGCCCAGGGTCCAGCCTTCCCACCCTTTCTTGGGGTCTCTGATTCAGAATTCCAAGGTATACCGCTCCCAGGGTCTTCCAGCCTCCTCTGGATTTGGGGGTTTAGGACTTTGTTGAGGACCTCTTGATTGAAGATGCTTTGGAAAGCTTAGGCAAACATCCGGACTCACTCCTTCATTGTAGAGGACACAGTGTCCCAATCCTGGACTTGGCCCTAGGTGTTCCCAGAGTCAGGAAATGGAAAGGGATTCAGGTTTGCTGTCCTTAGGACTTAGAGGGACAGAAAGGTGCTATGACCTGAAATGGCTTCTTCACTCAGGGTACCTCTTCTTCCCAAAAACTAGCTGCTCTCTTTGAGAGGGCTTGCTCTCTCCCTGTTCTGCAGGGGGCACAAAGAGGGACCTGGGTAAGAACCTCACTGTGATCTGAGTTGGGATACGGGAGTCAGAGAAAAGATTTCCACTCATTCTCTCAAACACGCCCCTTCCCTACCCTCTCAGACAAAGGCACACACCCAAGCCCCAGCTGTCACCCAGAGCTGCAAAATGCAAGCACCTCTCACCTGTGAGCACCCCAAATTTTCTTTCCTTGGGGGTGGAGGGGCTCTCTTAAGAACTCAACCTGGCCTTTGGGGGAGGGACATCTATGTCTCTTTATTCTTCAAGAATCTAGATCTAACCCTCCAGGCTTGCTTTGACTTGACACCCTCTTCCCCCTCTCCAGGGCTCAACAACTCTTCTCTCTGGGGGTCCTGAACTGTGCCTAAATCTCGGGGTTGGGGTGGAGGGTGGGGGAAGGGAGAGGAGGAGGGGGCGGCTCCTCCAAGCGAGACACAAAGAGACGTCCTTCAGCCTCGGCTCCATGGCGACGCTGAGGAGGGGGAGCGCGCATTCTGGTACTTCCTTCCCCACCTGCAGGGCTCAGGGGACTTCGGTGGCCACTCACCTGTCACCCCTCACCTGGGTCCGGCTTACCTGGGCTGGGGCCGCGGGGACGCCGCGGCAGGGGGTCTGGGCGCCGTGTCGATCTTCGTCAGCCCGGCCCAAGAGGGGCTCAGGGCACCACCACCACCATGAGCCGGGACGCGGAGGGCGTCGGAAGGGGCTAGGTCGCCCGGGTCTCGGGGCTTTGGGGTGCCCGCGGCTTCTTGCTGGCAAGAAGATCTGATCTTGCTGTCCTAGGCCTGGGGGGTCCCTGTGTGCAGTAGCAGAAGGGAGGGCTACCGCCCCGAAGCTGGATTGCTCTGGGTCTTGAGGTGTGCGGTTGTAGCAAGCGGATCTTAGGGGGCTCAGGTTGGAGTGGTCTCCGCACGCTTGGTCCAGGTAACCGCGTGCGGGGCTGGAGGTCACCGCTCAGCCGCTGGGGGGCTCGGGCGCCGCCGCTGCAAGCAGCCCGGTCCTGCGGGCCCCTGCCCCGGCCTGGCGCGGGCTGAGGTTGCGGCTCCTGCTTCGGCTCCCACTCTGCCCGGTGCTCGGGCTCCAGCACCGGCGCCCGCCCGGGCTGCGCTCCATCGCGGCCTCGCGGCTCCGCCTCCCGCCGGCGCGTACCTGCCCGCCCGCCGCTCCGCCCTCCGTCTCGCGCGCCTTTGTCCGCCGTGCCGGGTGCGCGCCTCGCGCACGCGCACTCCCGCCGCGCACTCCCGCCGGGCGCCACGGGCCCCGGACCTCCTCCTCCCCGTCCCTCCTTCCCGCCGCGGGGGCCACCGATGCCCCGCCCGTTTTCCGGCCGCGCCGGGTCCTAGCGCCCGCCCCAAACTACCACCAGCTCCTTTTCTAGGTCAGAGCCCACGAGGGGGCGAGAAAGAGGTTAGAGAGGGCTCTGGGGAGTCGCAGAGGGTCACCTGGTCCAGCTGCTTGGTCCCCAAGGAACCAAACTGTCCCAGACTCTTCGAGCCTGTGCTTGTGAGGCAGAGCCTGGATCTGTTTCAAAGAAGGAAAATAAATCCGAATCCTCCTATTCAGAATGCACTCACTCATTCAACCACCGGTCCATCTGTTCACCCGCCTGTCTGCCCATTCATCTTTCCACCTATCCATCCGATTTCCACGAGGCCTCAGAAAACTACTTAGAGACCTGGGGTCTGCGGGTCCCTGTATGGCTCAGACCGAGCTTGAGAACCCTGTTGTAAGGAGGCGGTGAGGAGTTAGGGAATAGCTGAGATGAAAGCAGAACGGAAGAAAGGGGGTCCCTGGCCGAGGCAGCAGCAGTGCAAAGACACCGGGGTGTGAAGAGCTTTGTTCATTAACCGGAAATTGGTAGCCTGGATGCAGGTGGGGTAGATGAGCGGGGATGGCGATGGAGTGGGAACAACGCCTCCTTCTGGAGGCCTAATCTCTCTCTTTCGTGCCTCATTTCCCCAGCACACTATTTTCTTCATGCAAAAATTCCACAGCACACCCAGAATCTCCCCCTCCTTTTAATCTCTGATCAGATAGTCTTCTAAAACCAGCATCATCCTCCCGGCCGCTCTGACTGCTTCTAGAACTTTCAGAATGGGGGATTGCAAACTTAAGTAACCTTAGGCCAGGCGAGCATGATGAGGACTTGAGTTGGGTTCTTGCACCCACATAAAAAGTCAGTGTCAGGATTCCTGCAATTCCAGCACTAGGGAGGAAGAAACCAGAGGATCCCTGGAGCCTGCCTCTGTCTGATCTGTGAGCTCCAGATTCAGTGAAAGACCTTGTCTAAAAAAAAGGCGGGAGTGTAGCAGCCCACCTGTAATTCCAGCACTTGGGTGGCAGACAGGATCTCCAGAGCAGACTGACTACCAAGACTAGCCCAATAGGTGAGCTCTGGATTCAAGTACGAAACCAAGCATCAATATATAAAGTAGAGAATAAGAGAAATAAATGCTGCAGTCAACCTTGGGCTCCATGTGCACACACATATGCAAGCATATACATATTTATACACACCACATATACATCCCCATAAAAAAATAAGCTGGGGAGTGATTGAAGAATACATTTCATGTCAACTTCCAGCCTCTACACACACACACACACACACACACACACACACACACACACACACTCTAGGTTGCATAAACTGTGGCTCAGGAGCAGAGAGTTTGCCTGATGTGTGGAGGCCCTGACTAGATCCCCAGAACTGAAAGAAAGATAAAGCTGATACACAGACCTTTATTTGGCAACCTACTCTGTTGATACTGCTACATTTAATTCCTAGCTCACCTTCCTCCAACCTTTACCTAAATTTATTTTCTGGAAGCCAAGTCCTTTGTGGCCACCAGCTCTGTTGAATATAATTTCGATTGGGTTGCATCCTTAATGAACTTGCCAGGCATTTCCTATGCCCTCCAGGGTAAAGCCCACCTTCCTTACCCTGTGTGGTGTTTTGAATGAAAATAGCCCCTCTAGTCTCATATAGTGGCACTGTTAGGAGCTGTGGCCTTGTTGGAGGAACTGTGCCGCTGGAGGTGGGTTTTGAGGTTTCAAATGCCTGAGCCAGGTCCAGCGTCTCTCTTCCTGCTGCCTGCAGATCTGGATGCAGAACTCTCAGGCCCCTCTCCAGCACCATGTCCGCCTGTGCCGCCACCACCGCAGCCACACTTTCCACCATGGTGATGATGAACTAAACATCTGAACGTAAGCCAACCCCAATAAAATGTTTTCCTTTATATGAGTTTCTGTATTCATGGTGCTTCTTCACAACAGTAGAAACCCTAAGACAGCCCGTGTTCAAGGCCTTCAGCATCTGGTGCCTTCTTGCCACACTACTCCTGGGAACCTTTTCTTCTGCACTCAGCCTTGGCCTCATCAAGGCTTTTCTGGAGCATCTGCTCACTTGCTTTTCCAGACCTTTCTACCTTTGCTCCTCCCATCTACAACATCATTCCCCTCATCTTCTGTTTCCATACAAGTATCTTCCAAAACAGTCCTGCGGCTGCCTGTTCTCGCCTGCTTCATCATCCAGTACCAGCACTTTCAAGTCAACCCCGTCTTCATCCTAATATTCACCAAATGAGGTGTTAGTGCTCCAAACAAGCAAACTGGGAGTGTCTGTGTGAGTATTGGGTGTAAGAGCAGGAGACTGCAGGAAAAGGGGTGTCTTGCTGTGTCTTGTAACTGAGTCCCTAGACACTAGAGCTTAGAGAGAAGTCCTCATCCAGGGAGACAAGCCTTGGCTTGTCCTTGGCCCTGGTTAATGCTATAGCTTGGCTCTTAAATGTCCCTCAAAGGCTTAAACCAAAAGCTTGTCCCTTGGACTGGAGAAATAGAATAGCCATTAAAAGCATTAGCTGCTTTTCCAGAGGATGCAGGTTCAATTCCCAACATCAGATGGTAATTCACAATCATCTGTAACCAGTTCCAGGGGATCTGATACCTTCTTTTGACCTTCTTAAGCACCAGACATGCAATTAGTGCACAGACACGTATGTAGTCAAAACACTCATGAAGTAAATTAAAATAATTTAAAATACTTTCCAAAACAGAAAGAGAAGCTGGGCATTGGTGGTACACGCCTTTTATCCCAGCACTCAGGAGACAAGAGGTAGAGCTCTGAGTTTGAGGCCAGCCTGGTCTACAGAGTGAGAAAGTGCATTCCAGAACAGTCAGGGGCTACATAGAAAATATGTTGATCCTAAGGCTTAATTCTGTTGAATGGTGAAAGGACCCTTTAAAAGGCGGGGCCTAGGCTGGAGTGATGGCTCAGCAGTTGAGAGCACTGACTGTTCTTCCGAAGGACCTGAGTTCGATTCCAAGCATCCACATGGCAGCTAACAACTGTCTGTAATTCCAAGGTATACACAGTTATACATGCAGGCAAAACACCAATTCACTAAAAATAAATAAATACTTTTTTAAAAAGGCGGAGCCTAGGGGGAAATTTGGGGTAATTTGAGGACATGCTCTCAGGAAGAATTGTGGAACACTCTTTTTCCTTTTGTTTCTGGCCATGTTGTAAACAGGCTTCCTTTGCCACATGGTCTCACCATAGTGAACTATTGTGTGTGCCGATAGTCCCAGATCAGCAGGGCCAAACAAACAAACTGTAGTGGAGAGCAGGCACCATCACCTTGGCCTCTTGGCCAGCATAGATGTGGGATTCACGAAAGAACATTGAGGCTACAGAAGCAAGGTTGAAAGGGAGTTTAAGATTGGGGTGCATGCGGGGCTGGAGAGATGGCTCAGCAGTTAAGAGCACCCTCTGCTCTTCCAGAGGACCCGGGTTCGATTCCCAGCACCCACATGGCAGCTAACAACTGTCTGTAATTCCAGTTCCAGGCAAATGCCAAGGCAAATAAATAAATAAAGTTTAAAAAAAATTGGGGTGCATGCAAGCAGGGGGCCCCTTTTCCTTACTGTTCACTCTTGGATGGAGGACCTGACCCTCTGAGCTTCAGCCGTGTGGACCAGTCCAGACTTCCAAGAACCACACAACTGTTTTATGTCTTATATCTGTGAATCTCTCCTCAGAACCCCCTAAATAAAATATATCCTTCTTTATCTATTGCCAGTGATTTTCGGATATATTAAAGCCTCCAAAACTTTGGACCAAAACAAAGCTTTCTCCTTTATATAATTCGATTATCACAGGTGTTTTGTTATAGCGACAGACATCTGACTAACAGTTGGCAATAGTTACCCAGTTCAAAGCTTCTGGAAAAATTGCCTTGATTCTTCCCACAATGCTACTAGTGAAAGTTTGCCAAAATGCTTGTGGGCAATCCCTTCCCAGCTGCCCTGTCAGCAAGGCAGGGTGGGAAGTCCTTATGCCCACAGGCAAAGTGCTCTTTCAGGAAACATGCTGTCCTTAAACATGATACAGGAAACTGTAGGCTCCACATGTTTTGGCACCAGCAAAGAAGATGAGGAGTCACTGCCCTGACAGAAGAGGGCAGGGATGCTTTCACAAAGCAGGGACAAGAAAATCCTGTAGAATCTGGGTATCCACTGATTATGAAAGCCAAGCATTTGGACTGGTTAGGACCGGGGGTTTGCTCATGCCACTAGGTAACCCAGTCACAACCAGCCAGAGCCTTACTGAAGGCTGTGGTTAATTCAGAATGCACGTGGGGAGGGGGAAATAAGAGCCTGTTATGGCCTCCAGCTGCCTGCAGCAAGGTGGAGGGAGCACATCTTGTTTCTTTCACCTTCCTCTGTAAAGTTTTCAAATGGGAAGAGGCTCACGGGATCCATGGAATTGTTGTCCAGTGAAAGTGGTGGAGTGTGCTGGCCTGAATTTCTGCCACTGAGACTATGCTATTTGGGACTGGAATCAACCACCAGCAGCAACAGGAGTCTCCCATTTGCTTCCCGTGGTTGGTCCCCAGCCAGGGAACTAGGGTCCAGCACATCTTGGGGACACAAGACTCTAATGGCAGCTTTGGGTCCAGGGTTTCCCACTGGCTTTATGGAAGCATCCTAGGCTCTTGCTACTCAGCATTGCCCTCCCTCTACCTCCCCTTCTTCAGATGTAGGTCTCTTGCAACCTGACACTTGTCCAAGCCTCTGCTAGTTCCCTCCAAGCATTTTGTGCAGTAATTGCTTGTATGTCTGACCCCACTGTGGCCTGTGTCTCAGAGGACAGAAGCAGCTCAGTCTGCCAGGAGGAACAAGGCAGCCGATTACAATGCTACAGTCCTTTGTCCTTGATGCCTAGAAATGTTCCAATCAAAACTGTCCCCCAGCAATGCTGCCCTTCTACTACAGGGCCTTCATGACTAGAAGGACATGAAGATAAAATTTGGTCATGATTTCCACAGCCACACGAAATACCGGAAAACAGAGATCTCCATGCAGATTTTCTCTGTTTAAACACACAGCTCTCTTCAGTAAAAAAAGGCAGTTTTGTTTTGCTTATTTATTTTTATTTTATGTACAGTGGTGTTTTGCCCTGAAGCTAGAGTTACAGACAGTTGTGAGCTGCCACGCGGGTGCTGGGGATTGAACCCAGGTCCTCACTGAGTGCTCTTAACCACTGAGTCATCTGTCCAGCCCCTTTTGTTTTGTTTGAAGCATTGCCTTGCCATGTAGCTCAGATTGGCCTTAAACACAAGGTCTTCCAGTTTCGGCCTCCTCTGTGCTGGGATTATTGAGGTATATATAGCACTACACCAGCAAGGATGGCATACTCCTGAGCATCTAGAAACTGCTTCCTGCACAAAAAAACACGGGAGGCCTGGAACCTCAAAACCCCAGTCTTCTGATTGCTAAGCACACTCTCTGTGGCCCAATCAATTTTCTAGTTCTTGGGGTGTGGGGGAGGGGAGAATTGGGGAAGAGTTGCACAAATCTGTACAGTAGAACCTGTACAGCACAACAGCATTCAAACTATAAAGCAACCAGCTGAAGA
Organism: Sigmodon hispidus; assembly: GCA_004025045.1. Classification (NCBI taxonomy): domain Eukaryota; kingdom Metazoa; phylum Chordata; class Mammalia; order Rodentia; family Cricetidae; genus Sigmodon; species Sigmodon hispidus. Next base: position 100,981 of record PVIH01003816.1, read on the forward strand.
AAGTCACCTCGGGGGCTGGAGAGATGGCTCAGAGGTTAAGAGCACCGTCTGCTCTTCCAGAGGACCAGGGTTCGATTCCCAGCACCCACATGGCAGCTAACAACTGTCTGTAGTTCCAGTTCCAGGCAAACACCAAGGCAATTAAATAAATAAATAAAGTTAAAAAAAAAGAAAGAAAGAAAGAAAGAAAGAAAGTCACCTTGGAAGCACTTGTTATGTTAGTTATGTCCCTGCTGGGGGTGGACGTGGATATCAAGGCATCCCAGGCCTTTTCCTCTAGTCTCAAGTCGTTACACAGGGGAGTTCCTGAGTTGTTGATCCGCTATGGTATTATTGTGCAGGAAGGACCCCTCCTCTGAACAGTCACCCTGAGCCTAGAACGAGGTTCCCAGGACCAGCTCATACAGCTTAACGGATCAGAAACCAGGGAACAGATTAGGTTTAAGATGACAGATATGTCATTTGAGTTCGCACATATGGCAAGCACAGGACACAGAAGTGTCCAGGGCCCCTGAGGACAGAGACAATAAGCTGAGCTGGGATTCCATCAGAACTCGGGACGCTTCAGAAAGAGAGGGGCAGTCGAGTGCAGTGGCTGAGAGGCAGTGAGTCTCGGAAATCTATTTGGAATGCATCCCACGGGAGCACCAGTGTTCCAGCAGTGTACTTGTGCTCTCTGCCCCATGTGGAAATACAACTGTGACCGTGGGTGGCCAGCAGGAAGCCACTGATGCTGACAAGTGCCTTGTGATGGCAATTGGAGCAAAGACCTGCTTCTCTGTGGTTCCACAGGCCTGCTGTGCTTTGAGGAAAGAACTTTGCTCCTGGCTGCTGAGCCAGCCAAAGGCAGAAGAATGTCTGTAATGTCAGGGGAGTGGCTACTTGTGGAATATATTCAAGATCTGGGCTGGGAAGAGAGGGGTCTGATCAGATTCCTTTCTTGGTAAAAATATGGCCTTCAGAGACAATAAATGGTTAGCATTGGCTTCTGTAGTAAGTCACACTCACCACAACTACACAGTTAAAACAACTGAAAATTAATCTGGGAAAGTTTTGATAAATGTGATTTTCCCCCCTTAAGACAGAGTCTCACTCTGTATATCAGGCTATACCGGAAGTCACCATCTAATTCATTCATCCTTTTACCTCAGCCTCCAAAGTGCTGGGATCACAGGTCTGCCTGTCTCCTCCACTCCCCCTCTTCCTTTCTTTCCTGTGAGGCAGAGTCTCCTACAGCTCACACAGGTTTTGAACTTGCTGTCTAACCTTCTCCTGTCTCCACTTCTCAAGTGACAGACTAGGGGTGTGTGTCAACCAGGCACAACTTTGTATTTTTCCACTCTGTGAGTTTGTTTCCTAACGCCAAGGTTCTAGAACTATCTAGAACATCAATAAGGAAGCTTCCACCTATAACCTTAGTATTTCAGGGGCTGAGGCAGGACTGTTGCTAGGTCAAGGCCAGCTTTGACTATGGAGTGAGAGCCTGCCTCAAAAAGCACAGACATGGGGGCTGGAGAGATGGCTCAGAGATTAAGAGCATCAACTGTTCTTCCAGAGGTCCTGAGTTCAATTCCCAGCAACCACATGGTGGCTCACAACCGTCTAAAATGAGATCTGGTGCCCTCTTCTGTATACTATATGCATAATAAATAAGTAATTTTTTTTTTAAAAAAAAAAGCACAAACATATAAAGAAAAACACTTACTTTGGATGACCTCATGAGTCATTCTTTGAGAAGCACCAGGAATGGAGACAGCTTGGCACTGCTGGCTCCTACTACCCCGACATCTTGTCACCAGTGATGGATGCTGTGCCCTTAGGACTGGGAAGCAGCTGTTGCTTTTGGAAATGAGGGAATGAGGACCTGATGGGGCCTGACTTCAGCCAAGCTTGCTGTGGCTCTGTAATCCTCCAACTGAGGTCTGGACTCCCAGAGTTCATTCAGTCCCTGCTCCTTGCAAAGTGACCCCGGAGAATACAGACGTTCGTAAAGGATCTGTTGTGTCTAGTACACATCCCTGGAGGCTGGGGGAGGGGCTGGCTTCAATGATGTCCTAGTTCAAGTCCTTCTGAAACAGACCCTGAGACTAAGAGTTAAGTCCTTTATGTGGTAGGTGACCTTGGGGAGGGGAGTAGAAAGAGATCTGAGAATGTGAATGGAGCACGTTTCGTGGAGCCGGCCACCACTGTGAAACAAATACACACAGAGGACACCAAGGCCCTCAGACAGTATAGGACATGCTGCCACATCCTGGAGGCAGGGATGGTTAAGAGCTGCTGGGAGGGAGGAGGGAGGAGGGAGGAGCCAGAAAGCCCTCAGGAAAAGAGATGAAGGTGCTGGAAAGGCTGGGAAAGAGGCCAAGGACATCTGGGTGGGGCCTGGCTGGGACTGCCTCACGTGCCAGCATTTGGAACTTTCTGAGACTCGGCATGATGCCCACACAGTCTAAACAGCACAGACTCCATCACCTAGCATCTGTCCACATGTTCTGCTCCAAGACCCCTGATTTCCCTTCAGGAACCTACATTCCCTGCCATACACTCGTTTAACTACTGGTCTGGTCCTATGACCCAGCTCCACCAATCAGTCTATAAAAACATTCTCTGCCACTGGGGCCCTTTCTGGTGCTTGCCTGTCCCAGCCAGGCCACAGGGAAGGGCAGAGGTGAGCCTATAGTTGCTCCACCAGGACGAGCCTCCAGAGGGTGATACCAGCATAACAGATAAAGAACCAAGAGAGGAATTCAAACTTTGTCATTATCTGGAGTTCCTGACATCCCTGTGCTTGGAGACTTGGACCTTCTAGTTCTGGGACCCAGTAAAGTCCCTTTTGAGTGACTTGGGTCTCTGCTATGTACAAACACAAGCTCTCTGCACTGTGGGTGGATGTAGATTTCTAAAATGGTTACAATCTAGGAGTGAATTAAACACCTGCTCATCTGACCCAGGTGAGGACCCCACTCCCACCCCCGCCCTGTTCTCTAGCTTTTCTTTGCTTTTAAGGCAGAGTCTCACAATATAGTTAGTTAGCCTCAAACTTGATCTCCCCCCCTCAGCTTCCATAGTGTTGGTATCACAGGTATGGCCAGCACGACCTTTACTCTGTCCCAAGCCCACCTTGTTCCTGACATACTCCAGACCATAGACCCAGACATGGTACTCCCCCAGACAATCCCACCCTTCCCCCAGTTCCTCAATTTCCCACCCTTAGGCTCTTTTCAAGGCACCTACTTATTAAATAAACACAAATGTGTGCCAGGCCATATTCTAGCACCTTTGTACCTGGCTGGGCCCCTGCAGTACAGGGGCTTTCCCTCTGAATCAGGGGAATAGAAAGAGGGCAGGCTGGATAGACTCATCTCCATGCCCATCTCATCCCATTTCCTCTCTCTCTCCATCCACAGCCCTGACATATTTTCATCTCTGCTTTGTGCTGCTGCTATACTGAGTCCTGGTGCTCTCTAATGGGGACAGGACACGATGAAGGCGGGGGGGGGGGGGGGGGGGGGGGGGGGGGGGGGGGGGGGGGGGGGGGGGGGGGGGGGGGGGGGGGGGGCTGACGGCATTCAGGCAACACCTACCCCATTCCCAGCCTGTTGGGGGCTTGGCTGAGCCAGGGCCAGGAAAAGACGGGCAGGGGTGGGCGCTGGAGGGGGCTGGGTGAAGCTGGGCCTGCAAGCCCTAATTAAGTGAGTTAATTAGGAGGGGGAGAGAAGTCTTGTGGGAGTTAATAAGCTTAGCTAATTAAGTGGATCCTAGAGAATGGCTTGAATTCTAGTGCCTGGGGAGATATGAGATACAGGCAGATATAGCCAGAATGGAGGGCAGGAAGTGAGGTGCAGGTACCTCCCAGAGGCCACTGGGACTTGTCAGAGGCTGTGCTTAAGGTCTGCAGCTACCGCCAGGATCTAAGGACACTACCGAGTTCTGCAGAGTCCCCCAAGTATGATCTGAAGCTACCAGCAGTGCCCGCAGCCTGCACTGAGGCCTTTACTATTTTGGTCTAAGGGCCTGAGGTCACTGCTGAGCAACTTTTTGTCCCTGTCACCCATGATTTGGAAGTAAAAGCTAGACCCTCTTTGAACATTTCAAGGAATAAGGATAGAAATGAAGCCTTGACATCTGGAGTGTTTAGAATAGCCACAAACATGATCTATGACAGGTCAGGGTCACACTCTCTGTGTGTTCTTCTCAAGAACCATGATTGCCAATCCCTGAATGCCCAAACTGCCCTGTGGTTCACTGTGCAAAAGGTTTTTGCCCAGGTCATAAACGTGCTAACCAAGGCCCAGATTGGAATCCAGTGGGCTGCTCCAGCCAAGTCACAGCCTGATGCTTAACCTACCCAGGGCAAGGCCAGATGCCAGTCATCTCAAAGGTCAAGTGTCCCAGGAACCCAGGACCTTACTCTTGCTTAGCCTGGTTCTCTCTAATGTGGGGTTCAAAATTACCCCACTTCCAGTGGACACAAAATCCAACCTCCACAACGTGCCTGTGCATACCAGTGACAGATCCTAGGGTCCGGGGCTGTCACTCTGCTCAGAATTCAGGACAGAAGAGTCTCTCTTAGGATTTTCTCCCTGGTAGGTTTCACTTCTATTGAATACCATATTTCCTTGGGCATAGGGACATTTGTAGGATGGTGCAGACTCTTACAGATACCTAGGGACAACAAAATAGTGATCTATTCTAATCCAGTCCCCAGTGGAAGGGTCCCATGAACCTTTAGTCACAGAGTCAAAGACATGCAGAAAACTTCAAGACACCAACTACAGGGTCTTCAGCTCAAAGGCAGGCTCTGTGTTGTGTTGTTAGGTCCAGCAGCATCTCACAGCATCCCCAGCATCCCACTCAGGCCTGGCTGGATCACTTAGTACAGCATTTGCCTTCACATACGAATCCACCCACTCAACAGGCAACTAGTTCCTTTGTTTATTTTTTGTTGTTATTGACACAGAGTCTTACTGGCCTGGAACTCACTACATAGACCAGGCTAGCCTCAAACTCATAGAGATCTGCCTGCCTCTGCCTCCTAAGTGCTGAAATTAAGGGCATGTGCATCCAGGTAAATACCTCTTTTTTTTTCTTGCAGTTCTGGGAATCAAATTCAGGGCTCCTGACATGGTAGACAAGCACCCTGCTCTGAGCTAGAGCCTGTCCCCAAATAGCAAATCCTTCCACTGTGCTAAGAACTGTTTGCAAATGACAACACAGTAAAGCCTCTGTCTTTGCAAAGCCTCTGCTCTAGGAAAGAGAGACAATGACAAATAGGACACAGAAGTTCTCTGCAGGTCAAGGCATTAATGTGGAAAAAAAAAAGATAAGGCAGGAAAAGGGGGAACGGCATGCTGGGAAGTCCTCACAGAGATGGTGGCCTCTGAGCAGAGACTTGAATGAGGCGAGGGAGGAGCATGCAGACAGGGAGCCAGGCCAAGGAAACACCTAGTGCAAACAAAGGGTCTGCAGTCAGAGTGTACTTGGGATGTTTCCCCGCAGTGAGACTTGGTGGAGCCCCAATGGTGGGGCTGGGGCAGCAGGGGCAGTGGGAGCTGATGGGGTCACTGGCTTTCACTCTGAAGGGTTTTGAGCAGGGAAGGGTTGGATGTGTGGGGAGAGGGCTCAGAAGGCTGTCTGCTTCAGATGGGAGGCCAGGAACAGGGGAGTGGAGTGGCCAGAAGTAACGCACCGCACATCGGTGTGACTACACAGCTGGTGGGTGTGGGAAGTGTGCATGTCCTCGTCACAGACAAACACTAGGGACAGTAGGAATGTTAAACACTAAGGCTGAATCTTCACATGAGGGCTATATGGCCTGTTTTCTACCCAGAAGGCGGGGAGCAGACATGATTAATAGCCTGGTGACCTTTGTGTTATCTGTGTGGCTAAGACCACACTGGATCTTTCCCTAGACTCTTATCAGGAGCTTGACAATCTGTAGAATCTATCTTTATGGAAGGTGTCACATGAAGTCAATCTATAGACCCCATCTTTATGAAGGATGCCACATGAGCTTTACAAAGAGTTTCTATGTAGTCATGTCTTAAGTTTTATTGTGCACACAGGATTGAGTTATGTATCATCAGGAAATTTCGTTTTTCTGTTTGTTTGGTTTTTTGTTTGTTTGTTTGGTTTTTTGAGACAGGGTTTCTCTGTATAGTCTTGCTGTCCTGGAACTTGCTCTGTAGACCAGGCTGGCCTCAAACTCACAGAGCTCTGCCTTCCTCGGCCTCTCAAGTGTTGGGATCACCAGGAAAATTTTTACTAAATTGTACTATGTTTAAACATGCCTAAAATAAACTACTGAGGGTCAGACTCCCAAAGTTTGAACCAACACCGGCTACTTAGTTGTGTTGAACCAAACTACCCTCTTGTGTCCTGCGATTTATCTGTACATGGCTGTGCCCAGGGTGGTCATGTGGATATGTGGACTCAGGTTCTCTGGGCTTTCAGCTTTCCAAAGATGTTCCATATTTCGATATAAGGACAGAATGTTCTGAGTTTTAACTCATTTATTTATTTCTCTACTTATTTTTATATTTTTTCCTTTGACGAGGGTCTTTATATATAGACTAGGCTACCCAGTGTAGCCCTGTAGTGACTCATTGGCCTCAAGTTCACTATTCTGACAGCCTCTCCCAGAGCTGAAATAATAAGCAAGCATCACTACACACATTTCTGGGTCCATTTTATGGCTGACAAAACCTCACAACAGAACTTTTGGGTTATTACTATTTTAAAGCCTTATAACCCAGAAGTGATGGACCTCTATTATGTGGTTTTGAAATCTGAACCTCTCCAAAAAGTCATTAGAAAAAGAAACCAAGGTTGAGCAAACAGCGCCTTGCTGGGTCCAATCCTGCAAACATGAGCCTAGCACTCCCTCTAGTGGTCACTATTCTACAGTGCAGGCCCAGCCAAAGAACTGTAAGAGCAGCACCCCCTACCTCCATTCCCAACACACTCTCCTGTTCTGGGAGAGAAGAGCATATTTCCATCACCCAGGGCACTCAATCCAGACCCTCAGGACCACTCACGCCCCCCTCCTGGCTGTGACTGAGCAGTGCCCATCCCAGAGCAGAGTTTTGTTCCTCTGTGTGTCTTTCTCCCTCTGTCTAGGAACTTAGTTTCTGTCCACACTGTGGTTCTGAAGCCCTGCTGCTCAATGTGACATCCTGGGAGCCTTCAGAAGTCCCAGACCAGGCCAGGCCCCAGAGCAAATGACTGTGTTTACACTTGTGAGGGACAGAGCTTAGAGAATACAGAGCAGAGAGATGATCTCTCAGTGCCAGGATATCCGGATATCACTCCCAGCCCACCTTGCCCCTCTGAGCTCCATCCTCAGTCAGGTGCAAGCCCCACATCTCATGAGAGCTCCCCATTACCTGCCTTTTCAGAACCTCTGCTCCATCACCATCCCTGCGCTCCATGTCCCCGCTGTTTGTTCAGTCCTTCCTCTGACCGCACAGAGACAGCACAGTGCCATTTCACTTTCTCTCTGCGGCAGCCGGGCAGCCACCACTTTACCCTGTAAGGACTCCACTCTCCATTGCAGGACTGATACCTGGAAAGGGCCCTCACTTGCTCACCCACCTCTCCCAATGGGCAGCTACTGGGAATGCCACCATCCACCCACCCTGTCACTGCCTGCACCAAGCAAGTGGTTCCACCAGGTCCCAAGTGGCTATGTCCCTTAACCTCCAGAGGCTTGTCTAGGAGGGGAAACTCACTGCTTCCCCACGGGACCCTCTCTCTCCTGTCCCCTCTGAGCATTACCCCCTCGCTCCCCTCTGCCTGTGCATGAGTCTCTAAAGGATCTTGGTGAGAACAAACACCCTGCACTTCACACCAGCTCTAGGTGAGGCTCGTGTGGCATACATAGACCTACATAGCAAGGCATGACTGAGATTCTTGCGTGCTTCTCTTCTTTCCCCAAGGCATGACTTTTACCTCACTGGGAGAACACAGGGATCTAAGTCACTGCACTGACTCTTGCTACCATGTCACAGACCCAGTAGCCACTCAGGAAATCATTGTGGGGGCCCCTCAAACTCTTAGAACTATGACATGATATAGCAAAGGAGCCCAAGTCAGCAAAACACAGGAACACCTGCATAGTGTGTCACTGCCCCACACATAACAGCCAAGGCACGGTGCCGTGTCCGCAGAGTAATGGACAAAAAGGTATAGATATATTTGAGGATGCCACAGTGAAATCCATTACTTTGTATACTAACAAAGCAACAATAATAATAAGTTAGAAAGAAAGAAAACAACAAGGGCTAGGGAAACAGGTAGGTAAAGGCCCATGCTTGTAATCCCAGAAAATAGTCAGGGAGGTAGTGGAGAGGAGCGTCTTCCTGATGAGCTAGTCTACCAAAATGGCAGCCACAGTTCATTAAGAGAGCCTGTCTCAAACACAAAATGAAGACTAATAGGAAAGACAGCCAGTGTCGGCCCCTAGCCTCCATACACACATGCACACATGAGCACATCTATGCACCCACAAATGCACCCAAGGCATCCAAAAGAAAAAAAATTAAGCTACCGATCTCTATACACAATAGTATTTTTAAGCCATCAAGAAGAATGAAATGATGTCATTTCCAGGAAAATGGATAGAACTGAATATCTTCATGATGAGAGATTAACCAGACTCAGAAAAGACAAATATCACTGTTCTCTGTCATATATTTAAATCTACATTTTTTAAAGATATGAAAGAGGGGGAAGTATTTAGGAAGAAGGCATAGGAAGACAGAGGTTTATTCTGTAGAAGCGACAAGGAGCCAGGCTGAGGACTCTGGAAGATAGCTTTATCCTGAGAAGTTGGCTGGATGAGAATTGACTGCGGTCTGTTTCCTCTCTCTGATATTCCAGCTTTACCCCGATATCTGGCTCTGAGTTTTATTTAATAATAACTAGAATTCATGCTACAAGAGCCCATAGCTTGTCTGAAAGTTTTTGTCTCTGAGACAAGGTCTCTCTGTGTAGCCCTGGCTGGTCTAGACCTCTCTATGTAGACCATTCTAGCCTCAAATTCACAGAGATCTGCCTATCTTTGTCTCTTAAGTATTGGGAGCAAAGGCATGTGCCACACCCACTGAGGTAGAAGGTCCTTGAGCAGCCCGGCTGTGTCCCAGCTTCAAGCACCATCCTTCCTAACCATGAGCACGGAAATCGGAAGACGAAGACGTTAACTGTGGTTTCATGGACTTGTCCATGCTCAGCTTAGGGGTTTCGTATGGTATAACTTCTTTGTCTATTAAATTAGCTTCCACGCATGCACCTGCCATCCTGACCCCGTGCTGCCTTTTTCTCCTTTCCCAGTGATGTGTACCATGATGGGCAGGATCAACCCCTTAAAACCTCCACAGTTATAGGGGGTTATGGGAGTCATAACCCCACAAGCCACAAGCATGCTCCATGCATGGTGGAGGGGCCGTGACGTTCCCTTCCCATCCAGCTGCTGTGCACTGAATTCAGGTGCTTGGTGTGGCAGAGTTAGGAGGTGTGACCCAGTGGGAAGGGTTTGGATCGCGGTGGTGAAGCCTCGTACAGTGTACAGTAGCTGGAGACAGAACGGGAGCTCTAGAGGGAGGAGATGAGGTTGTTAGAAGGGCAGGATTGTCTTTGTCTCTTCTGCGCATGCTCACCACCTTCCAGCTTTCTGCATGCATGAAGCCCTCACCAAAGCCTGAACAGACACTGCCCACCCCCAGACCCATGAGCTAAACAAGATGCTATTGTGTGTAAATCACCCAGCCTTGGGTATTTTGTTACAGCAAGAACAAAGCAAGCAAATCTAACAAATCTAACCACATGACTCATTAAAAGCATTCTGTGCTGTGGGCGGGGAATGGACGTGGCGCAAGGGAGGCCGGTGCTTTCTGGAAGCTGGAGGACGTGAGGGGATTGCCCCTCCCTCCAGTTTGTAAAAACTCTTCTAGGGCATTTTATCAACATTTTAATTTTAGCTCAGTTGTTGGTTCTGATGTAGTAAAAGTGAGAGGTAACGGACTTTGGGAGCACAGGAAACTAAGCTGATGATAAGTTTTTTTTGAAAGTAGTTAAAGACAGCTATTGTTTGGAAATTTTTTTAAGTGTCTTGCTATATGGCCTAGACTGTGCTTGAATTCCCAATCCTCTTGACTCAGCCTCCTGAGAGCAGACTACAGGCATATTCTACCATGCCCGGACTCTGTATTTCTGAACAATATAGACTACTTCGGTTATTTCATAATAGAGATGAAATGCTAGGTAAAAACATCTTCTAGGAGGCTGGAGAGATGGCTCAGAGGTTAAGAGCACTGACTGTTCTCCCAGAGGTCCTGAGTTCAATTCCCAGCAACCACGTAGTGGCTCACCACCATCTATGAAGAGATCTGATACCCTCTTCTGTACACTGTATACATAAATAAATAAACAAATAAATAAATATTAAAACAAAACAAACAAACAAAATCTTCTGAACATGTTTAGAAGACAAAAAGCACAAGACCTGTTAAATCTTTCTCTTAGAGAAGAAGAAAATCAGGAATGAATGAGCTGATTGGAATTGAATCCATACAAAAGAAGGAACAGGTTCATGGAGAGACTCAAGAATTCTGTCACGCAGGCTAAGGATGAGTCTCAGTGGTAGAGCACTTGCCTAGCACCTGTGAGGCCCTGGGATCCATCCTAACAGTACAATAGAATAAAACAAAACAAAAAGAATAGTGCCACAGATATCTTCCACCTGGGAAGTACATTAGTCAGCTTCCCCTTGATATAATAAAATACCTGAGGTTCATTTATAATAGAAAAGATTAGTTTTGACAGGCAGCCTTACAGGTATCTGCCCACAGATACTCCGTGGTATCCATGTAGGGTACCAGCATCATGGTAGGAAGCACCACGCTGAAGCAAACCTGCTGAGGGAGGGAGAGAAGGGAGAGGGAGAGAGAGAACACTAGGGTCCCCACAGCCCCAGTAAGAGCTTGTCCCACAAAGACCTGACTTCCTCACACCAGGCCCCATCTCTAAAGACTCCACAGCTGGCCAGTATTGTCACCCTGGGACCAACCTTTAACAAACGGACCTCTGGGATACACGCAGGTGCCAAAATTAAAAAAAGATTTGCAGGCAAGTCTGTCTTGCACTGCTCACTACTCTCTTTGCAATGTTTTAAATAAATTTATCTTAAAAAAAAAAAAAGAAAGAAAGAAAAGAAAAAGTTTGCCAGAGGCCAGGGAGCTGGCTGTGTGGGTAAAGAGGCTTGTTGTCAAATCTGCTGACCTGTGTTTGATCCTCAGAACCACGTGTTGGAACGAGAGCATTGCCTCCCACATCATTCTTAGACCTTGCTCATCATTGTGTTTTGATCTCCACTCCCTCAGAAATAAATAATTGAAAAAGACAGAATTCAGAATTAATAATAATTGTACTTCACGCTGGCCTACTCTGAGATTCTAAAAAAAAGATGGAGCTGGAAAGATGGCCCAGTGGTTAAGAACACTTGCTGCAGAGAACACAAGCTCGTTTCTCAATTCTCACATCCTGTGGCTCACAACTGCCTATAATTCTATAACTCGGGCTGGAGAGATGGCTCAGCGGTTGGGAGCACCGTCTGCTCTTTCAGAGGACCCGGGTTCGATTCCCAGCACCCACATGGCAGCTAACAACTGTCTGTAGTTCCAGTTCCAGGCAAACACCAAGGCAAATAAATAAATAAATAAAGTTTTTTTTTTTTTTTTTTTAAAAAAAAAATAATTCTATAACTCGAGCTGGCCTCCAAGGGCACTCACACACGCACAGCTACACTTACAGCAACATTCACATAAAAATAAAATTAATCTTTCAAAAGGTTTGTGCATAGATTTGCAACCTAGAAGTCCAAGCTGCATTGTACAGGCTCTGTTGGGAACAGGAAGGTGTTGAAAGGTGCATTATATCGTGGCTGGAACACACAGACACTTACAAAGCTGCCATGATGGGAGCTCATGCCCTAACGACCTAATCCATTGCATTCCCTACCTTATCCCTAACACCACCCCTAAATTAATTTTCTATCTTTTGATATTATTGACATGAGACTTTCTGGATTGAATTCCTGGGACAAACCATATTCAAAACATACTAGTAGCTATCTTCTTCCTTTGACCCTGGCCTACCCAGAGGTCACCACCTTGCACATCCCTCCATGCTCTCACAGCTGGTTCCCTGTATCCATGCTGGCCCAGCAGCCACAGATTTGCCTAGAGCAGCCCCAGGGATCTTTTAAAATGTTAATCAGATTTCATTGTTTCCCCCACTTGAAAGCTTCCAAAGGATTCCCTATTCCATCTAGTATAAAATCCATTCTTTAAAAAAATTATTTTTATTATATTATACGCATTGGTGTTTTGCTTGCATGTCTGTGAGGGTGCCAGATCTTGAAGTTAGAGACAGTTGTGAGCTGCCATGTTGGTGCTGGGAATTGAACCTGGGTCCTCGAGAACAACAGTCAGTGCGCTGAGCCATCTCTCCAGCCCCAAAATTCATTCTTCTAAGCAGAATTATCAAGGCTGAATTGATCTGGCCTGTTCCCATCTCTCACAAGTCACTGAACCATCGTTCTCCAGCTTGTCCACACTGGTCTATCAGAGTGAGCCCTGCTGCATGTCAGAGGCCTCTGGCCTTTTGCCTCTGTGTTCTGTCTGCATGGAAGGCCAGTCCCCTCCCTTTCCCAGGTCTGGGATGCCAGCTTTCCAAGTCACCTTACACAAAGTGCATGTTTCCTGTGTGTCCATGTTCATTTCAATGGGTTTGAACCTGATGATTGCATTGTGGGTTTACTTGTGTGCTGGCTGTCCCTCATTAACCCTGAGCTCCTGGACCACAGAGCTGGTGTTTCTCATGTGGCTCCTAGCCCTCACCCATGCAAGATGCCATCCCACTTTGTGAACAAATAAGCATAATTTGCACTTTTTATGAGGTGGCTTATCTTCACATAATGCCCCAATGATGTTGGTGCACTGGACTGCTTTTTCCAGCTCCCCTGGCAATTAGCCTTTATAACCAATGCATGTAAGTAAAAGAGGCTGTTTCCAGCTGACTCACAAATACCTTGGGTGATATTTTAAATTTAATGTATTTGTTTTGAGATATAATATAGCCTCTTTGGCCTTGAACTCACAATCTTCCTGCCTTGGCCTCCTGAATGCTGGGCTTCTAGGCATAAAACATACCTGACTCCTCCACTCTGCCTTCATTGTCTACCAGTGGAATGTAGATTCTAGTAGTGGATTCTGGGGTTCTGAGTGATGCCCATCCCAAGATGGAAGGAGCCAGAGGGTCAGTGAAAGACTGCTTGGAGTAGAGCCCATTAGATTCCATTTCGTGGTCATCAACTGTAAAGAATGTAGTCGTCCTAAGTTCCCAGCTCATGGGCACAACAGCTGCCTCACCCTAATTAACACATTAAAACAGCGTGAGCAGGTGGTTGGTGACACTGTCACTGACATGTGGCACAGAGTGCATCAACCTATCACAGTAGCATGGTGCTCACAGAAACTCATTTTCTCATGGCTGCCATCTGTGCCCATAATGCAGTGAGCCCCATCAGGGAAGTGTCTGCATCCCTCTCATCTCTGTAGCTCAGCATCCAGTCCCTGGAGGCTTCAGGAAGTTTTTTTTAACCTATAATTGAATGAGCAGGTTGCCTATACCCCTTACAGCCTCTCTGTCTCTAATTTGCCTGAGAAGAGGCCCGAAGAGACCTCAGGGTCACATGAAGAAGGACTGAGGCAGACTCAGACGGGCCTATGGCTTTTAAAGATGGCAGCTGGGTGCTCTAGAGAAAGACTAGGAGAAGTGGAGAGAAGTTCCAGGGCACCACACACTCCCTAAATCAAGGTGACCTCACCCAGTCTTGCTGCCTCTCCCGCCAGCTCTGCCTGGCTCCCGCAGCCAGTCTGTCCACATCACTCAGTATTTTTAGCTTCACCACCTGGCACCTGTGGTCACCATCTCTGCCCAGCCTGGCACTGTCTCTCAGCTAGGCCTTAAAGAGCCAGAGTGTCCGTTAGAAAGTATACCAGCCCCTATAACATAGCCATTATAGCTAACCCAGGGCTGGGACAGAGTCACTTCTGTATAGAAGTCCCCAGACCTGCAGGCGGGTAAAGAGAAGATGAGGCAGAAAGGAACAGAAGGCCCTAGTCCCAGGGCTTGAGCCTCATTCTGGGGCTTCCTGGGTCACTCATCGGTTGGGATTGGTTAATATATATGCATTTCTCCAAGACCTGAAGCCGGGAGACATCAAGGCAGAGCTTGGCCGTGTGTGCTGTTGACAGTCAGCTCAGAGCTGAGACTTAACCTAGCATGTGCAAGGCCCTGGGGTCCATCCCCTCCCCATGGGGGGGTTGAGGGGAGGGGATGGGGAGGGATGGACAGAAAGAGAAACAGAGAGACAGAGAGACTGTAATAGCAAATGATGCCAAGACCCTGCCTCCCCTTTATTTCACTTGTTACTCAGTCATTCACAAGCACTCCAGCGAAAAGAACGTGGCTCCCATCTAGCTCCACTGAGTCACCTGTTTGGCTTCCAGGCCTCCCATGGCTGCTCTGGTGCCTACAGATCAAGGATTCAATGCAGCAATCCAGGCCTATGTGATCTGATGCTACTGTCTTTGCCATCCTAACCCCATCCCTGGACAGCTACTTTTCCAAACCACCTACCTGCACCCTCGCCATCCCACAGCCCATCGATACCTTTTCATGGGCCTCTCCCATTTCCTGGGAGGCATCTGTATATCTAAGATAGATTAGAGTCTGCTGTGGCCCCTGTGAGCAGAGGTGGTCCATCTTGCATCTTGATTCCATAGGCACTGTGTACCTACTCCGGCTAATATGCCCTCAATTTGTGCCCAACCTATCTGCCAGCAGACTTCACCAGGGCTGTGCCAGGATTCCAGGCCCCAGTTGAAGCCTGGCACTATGCATCTTGTATGGTCAGATAGCAACCAGGCAGGTAGTATCCTCCCATTACACAGATGAGAACACAGAGGCCCCAGCAGGGAAATCATAGACCTGGGGCCCAACATAGTTATGAGGGGCACCTGTCTTAGCATGTGGGAACCCATATTTTCTCCTCCTGTTCTTTACTGGATGTGGAAGAGACCCTAGTGTGGCCCTAGGTCTGCCTTTCCCACGGTGGCTCTGACTCAGACAGGCTGAGCTGGAGCAGACAGAGGTAACCCTGCCAGCTTGTACATTCACTTCTATAGTCTGGTCACAGCTTGGGTAATGTACTTGGCTGGAGCCAGGGTTTCCCTGAGGGTCCGGGTGGAGAGAACTGGAAAAAGCATACCAGTTCAAGAGTCTGAACTCCACGGGGCACCATGCACTCTCATCACAAAGATACACAGAACACACACCTGCTCCCACAAACCTGTGGACACAGTCACACACACTTGCTCACAAATACACAACCACAGCCACAGAAATCACCCTCTCCCTCTATCCCTCCCTCCCTCTTTACACATATATGAATGCTCACACTTGTGCACACTCACACATGTACACGTTTTCACTTATTAATTCAACAAAGACTGGGCACCTGTTAAATGCCAGTGCAATGCCAGAAAGGCAAAGGATTCTGGGACTGTGGCTTCTGGAAGGCCTTCCTGGAAGAAGAGGCATTTCAATTGAGCCTAGCTGGAAGGGAGCCAGGGTATCCCTGGTACAGTGGAACAGAGTGAGATGGCATACTAACCCCGGTCACACCACTCTTGAATGCTAAGTCCTGACTTTCTCTTGCAGGAGCTGGAGAACCATGAAGGTCTCTGAGTAGGGATAAGACAAGACCACAATGGGAGTGAAGGGTCAATCTAGGACCAGAACAGGAGGAATAGAGAGAAGGTTGAGGTGACAGCCAGCCAGCTCAGGACGGTGGAGGGAGTAAGTAGTAGGAGTGGGCAGATAGGTCCCATAAACACCATTGGGATCAGGCTGCTAAGCCCGCAGTGAAGGAGGGCTACACCGTGGTCCTGCTAGCCCGCTGCCCACCTCAGGACTGACCTCTGCAGTGGAACCTCGTCCAGTTCCTCCTCGCCTCTATGGAAGCAGACCAAGCAGAAAGCTGGCACATCATCAGCTCCACAGCCCAGGGGCCAGGCAGGAGGCAACCGCAGGACAGGACAGGGGTGACTGTTGGTGGTCTCCGAAGCATTGTTCCCAGCCAGGGCACGGTTCTCTGAGCCAGCGTGCTCCAGGGTCAGCAGCCTGTTGGCCTCAGGACCCCGTGCCTGCCTACCCGCCACCTGCGCCTTCTCACTCAGGTTACCCGTCGCCTCGGTGGATGGAAGAGCCTGTGGCTCTCCTGGGGCTCCTATCCTGAGGCACAGGGGTTTCAACCACGGGATCCACACTTGAATAGCAGCTAGCAGCTGCCTGGACTCAAGAGGTGACTGGTAGTGGACAGAGATGCTATGTTGCCTCGGGAGGAGCACTCAGCTCCTCAGTTGGTCACTATGCTGCTGTCTGCTAAAGGCAGGACTGTGAGGACAGGTCCACAGCCGACTTGGCCTTCTGTCTGTGTGTCTGTTCAGCTGTCTGTTCCTCCTAGTTGGCCAGCAGGCACAGAGGTGGTTGACAAAGTTTGCTCTCTTCTGCTGGAGTGAGTGGTACAGTGGCCTCCAGGAGAGCCAGCTGACAGTTAAAGGTGGGTGGGTGAGGGTCAGGTGAGACTGGCAATGTCAACACTGTCCCCAGGAAAAGTTCGGACCCTTGAAGTCAGGTGTTGCTTGGCCAGACTGGAGGCTGCTCTGCTCCCCTGCTCGGCTCCTCAGCTCTGGGGCTCAGCTCTGTGGTGGCTCTAGATGGCTGGGCTGTGGGTATTAATAGCTCTACATTCACGCTGAGAAGCCTGGAAGTTAACTCCTTCTCTGCCAGTGCTGGGAGGCTGCGGCTGGCCACGGTGAAGGAAGCAAGGACCACGCCTCTGCTGGGAGCCTAATGCGGCAGCAGCAGACACTCCGTAGTACTGAGCAGTCCCTGGGGCTTGGTCAGATTTCCTGGGCCACCTGGACCCTCTGTGCACAGGTAGGGAGGATCTGGGTGGGACCCAGAGCTCTGAGCTTCAGGGAGCATCCTCAGCTCCCCCTCCCCCGCCCCCAGTTTACACCTCCACAGTGAACTAATCAAGTTCACATTCCCAGAAATCACCACCGCTGACTCTGGGTCCAATTGCATGGCCACTCTGAATGGAGACCAGGGATGAGAAAGACATTGCTCAGTAGTACAAGCAGCTTGGGGATACCAGAGTAGACCCTAATCATCATTATGTATCTATCAGGTACTGGGCGGGACTCGGAGTGCACAGCCATGAGGAGGCAGATGCTCCTCCTTCTTTGGTGGGCTTGTACCCCACAGGAGGCTGAGGGGAACACAGTTGGTCTATACAGTACCAATGAATTAGAAACGGTGCTCCCTCACGGCATCCCCAGAGCACCTGCCTTCTGTGGGACTTGGGCTGGTTTTCAGCCCCCCTCACCTGTGCAGAAATTGACAACATATGCGACCATTCCCAGTGGCCCTGAGACGGAGGAAACAAAGAATAAAGAAATACAGGCTGTGACAAGGGCAGGGGATTAGCAGGGGGTGTGAGGTGGGGCTGATGGGCGGGCAGACGTTTGAAAGGCTGTTTTGAGAAAGAACTCCCAACAAGGTGACATCAGAGCAGCAACCTGCAGGAGAGGGAGGTGCCAAGCATGTCCAGAAGGAGGGTTTTCCAGCTCAAACTGGGAAGACACTGAGAGGCAGGGAAGGTCTTTAAACTGGTGTTTTGGATGGAGTAGAGCTTTCCCAGGGGCCCGGGAGGTGGGGCAAGACTGGTGGACATCAAGTATAAATGGGTGTTACAGAGCCTTACAGAACGGGATAAACATGGTCAGAGGTGTGGGAATTGTCCTGCGTCTCCCTGCTCAGCGCAGGGTGATGAAGAGGAGGCTGAGTGGGAAAGATAAAGCAGGAACTTAGCTCGAAGCTGGGGCCTGGAAACTTTGGAAGTGCGACAGTTAGAAGCCTGGAACTGAGTTTGGACCAGTTTGGACCTCTTTGACCAAAAAAGCATGTGGGCTGGCTCCTGAGCAGTGCTGGTAGATAGCAGCCTGGAGTCAGGATCGAGCTTTGCCCAAGTCTTGAATATTTGCATGGACTTGGTCTTTTTCTAAACAGTACATCCCAGAGGAAGGCTTTCTCTTGTTGATTGGTTGGAGGATGGTTTACCCTAACCAATCCTCTTCCTCCTCTTCCCTGCTCTTCTTTCCTTTCCTTTCTCACACCTCACTGTGTAGCCTGGCTGGCCTTGAACTCACAACTCTCCTGTGTAGATGTCCCTCATGTTGAGATCCACACTTGCCTCCTCAGTGTCTGCACCAAGGGCCAAAGGCCTGCTTCCATCTGCTGTTCTGGATGGAGCACTTCTCTGAACTGGCCTACCCAAACCAGCTGCTTCCTTCTGCTTGTTTGGGATGGAGCTTGGGGATGATCTGCGGGCCCTGGGTCCTCACAAGCCTCCTGCAGATTCTCTGTGGTTTTTGATTTCTGTCCCTATCTAGAACCATAGACTGACAGAGCTAGAGGCCAAGTGCTCTGCATAGCAGAGAAGACTGTGTTCAGAAAGGAGTAGCATCTCCCTTAAGGTTGTGGCACTCAGGGCTTGCTTTCCCTGTTCAAAGGTCAACCTTGGGTCTCTGGATGTGCAGAACTGACAGGATGTCCCACCTGAAAGGAGGACATAGAATGAGAAGGGACAAGAGACAGAGTGGAGGGGGAGAGGTAGCCCATGCTACAGTCCCTGAGGTGGCAGTCAGAGGGGTCAGATTGGCCTCTGGATGTCCCTCCCCCCTAGGCCTTGTGGGGTTGTCATTTGCAGACGTTAATTATTCACGAAGCTGTGCTTTGCCTGGTTTTAATGCACTCTGATGGCGTTCTTTAGCTAATGGGGAAAATCGATAGGTTTTAATTCTTAGTGGCTGTGAAGCTCTGTCTGTCTCCTGTTTGGGTGACTGATTCTGGATCTTGGGTTAGGGGCAGGGTCTTGGGGAGGACTCAGGCCTAAGTTTTCACTTTCCTCTCCTGCACACTGCTGCCTCTGTTTCCAGTTTGTAGAGAGAAGGTTGTGGTCACCATGGCATTCCAAACGGCCCCAAACTCTATGGAAAGGCTGAGCCCTATAGCTCAGCCATTTGTCATTCTCCAAGATGCATGGTAGCCATTAGTCTTTGGACTAGACCTGTCAGATAGATAGACCTGTGCCTCTCCTCCAGCTTTCGGGGCTATAGTCTTGCCCTTGACCTTGGTTGGAGGCTGGGGACCTCATGGGATTGTGGCCTCCTCCTCTACTCATCACTCAGGGTCAGCTCTGGTACCTTCTAGAGCATAGGGAAGCTGCTCTGAGCCATATTCCTGAAGAGCTATAAACATAGACCTCCGGTGTTCTTTGTGGGCAGTTCCACATATACACATGCTGACAGCCGTCCCGGCAGCCGCACCGAGAGCCAGTATACTCAGCAGCCATCATTATGAGCACATTCCATTCCCAACCACATCCTGTCCCTGAGTAGATGCCCCTCATAGTTCCTGTAATTATCGAAAGAACAGAGCCACCAATGCACTGTGTGTGTGTGTGTGTGTGTGTGTGTGTGTGTGTGTACTTGCCAACTAGACAAGTGTAAGCCTTTCAGATACATGGTGGTCTTGACAATACTGTTCTTTTAAAAATTTTGTTGGTGTTTCTAAAACATAATAACCTCCAAAGATGAGAGATCTCAACAGGGGGTTGGGATGCTGAGGGATGGGATGGGGAGTGCTCTGCCTGTTTCCCATGGCCCTGCCTTTCCTGATGCCCCAGAGTCCATCCCTGCTGGTTGAAAGGGCTCATACCATATAAATGACTGCCTGCTGAGGCCTGAGCCTGCTGCTGTGGCCTCCATGATCTGGACTTGAAGAGTGGTGATAGCCAGGCCTCATTTAGAATATTAAACATTCCCCTAAAAGCTCATGTGTTGAAGGTATGGTTCCCGATGCAGTAGTGTCCTTAGGGAGGGCTTCTGAGAAATGGCTAAATCGGAAGGCCTCTGTCCTCATCGGGGAATTCATTATACCGCCATATGGTTGGAGGTGACGGGAGCAGGAGGCGGGGTTTGGTTGCAGGAAGTTGGTCACTGGGGTGTGTCTGGGAAAGTCTTCGTCTATGGCCCCTGCCTGTCTCCCTACATATTTCCTACCCTCCGTGAGGTGCATAACTATGCTCTGCCATGCCTTCTACCATGGTGCTCTGTGTCACACAACCCAGAAACAAAGGAGCCAACTGATCACTGGACAAAACCTCTGAGACCATGACCCACAGCAAACCCTTCTGCCTAGCTAGTGAGTTGGCTCATCTGGTAAAGGCACTGGGCTGTATGACAGCCCAGCCTGACAGCCTGTGTTCAATCCCCAGAACCCTCATCGAAATGGACTCCACAGTGTTGCCCTCTGATCTCTACATGTGTACTATGGCAAGCATGCACACACACACACACACACACACACACACACACACACACACAATAACAATGGCAATACATAAAGATTTAAAGAATGCTTTTTATTATTTTTTAATTTAAAAATTATTTATGTGTGGGTGTCTGGTCTTTTACAGGCAGTTAAGTGCCACCTGACATGGGTGCTGGAGACTGAGCTCAGGTCCGCTGTGCAAGAGCAAGAAGGGCTTTTAACTGCTGAACGTCTTCCCAGCCCCATGAATAATTTTTAGTTAGTGAATATTTTGAGACAGAGGTTACTTGGTAACCCGGGCTGGTTTGAAACTCATGACAGTTCCCTCCCTTGCTTTAAGGCTCTGATTTCTAAGACCCTCTCCCACCCCCGACGCCCATCCCTGGTGAGATACATACCCCCACACTCATGATGGTGATACAGCTGTAGAGCAGCATTCTGGACTTTAACTTCGGAGCCATCTCCAGGCTCCGAAGAGAGATGTTTTTAAACAAACAGTGTTTTAAAATCTTCACGCCCTTATGTTATTTCCGGCAGGCATTTTGTCACAATGACAAAACTCTTCCTCTTCCCCTCTAGCCCTGAGCTGGCCTCTGCCCTGTCACCACTTAGGATCCAGAAGATGCCGGGGGCAATCCCAGTTTGAACATAAGCTTTTGGGGCTAAAGCTTCATATGCTGGGGTCCTCTCCAAGGGTCCCTGAGACCCCCACTTCCCCTTCGGCTCTCATGTGCAGAAAGAAGGCTGAGTGATCCTTTATTCAGACACCCTGTTATTTGTGACCCATGTAAGATCCCTCCCCATCTTAACCCATATTTAAATTCCCTGCCTCCCCCCATAGACACCTGGCAGGAAAGTCAATGAAGCTTTCTTTAATTCCTATCTTGTGGGATTACTGATAAAATAACACTAGCCAAAGTATGGTAGATGCTTAGGTTGATAACCTAATACTACTGACCCAATACAAATCCCATTCCTCTCCCTCTTCCAGAGACCTTGGAGGCTTAGACAAAACACCTTTCTGTTTGGTACACTGATGCTTTTGAAGAGATGCTCAACAAAACTCAAGTGAGCCCTTTGGGATGGAACCCAGCTTGCTCAAGGTTGGAAGAGAGGCAAATACTGTTACAACTGGCTTTCAGTCTCTCTCTCTCTCTCTCTCTCTCTCTCTCTCTCTCTCTCTCTCTGTGTGTGTGTGTGTGTGTGTGTGTGAGAGAGAGAGAGAGAGAGAGAGAGAGAGAGAGACTCCGCCTGGCTCTTATGTAGCCCAGGCTGGCCTCCAACTTGTAATTCTCCTATCTCAGTCTCTTAAATGTGTGTCACCATAACCACCACAGTCCTTTCTCTTTTATATAAGAGTGGTTTGATATTCCTTGTTCAATAAAACACAATAAAAAAGAAAGTCCAATTCCAGATTGCTAAAAGCCTGACTGATGACTGACTGACAGCTATATAGATGGGAAGCCAGCTTCCTGGAAGAGGCCTTACTTAAAATTTATCAGAATGTGGCTTAAGCATCTTGGCAAGAATGCCAGTGTCTTCCTAGAAGGAGCTTTTGAATTGTCCCACAAGGCAAAAAGTTGCACCCCAAGCTAGATGGTCCAGGCTGTATCACTAAAGAGATTTTGTTCCTTACATGGATGTGCAGAAGCTGGTGGTCCTCTTGCTTGGGTGCTCCTTGTTCTGCTTTAGTCCTTAAGAAAGAGGAAAGATGGGGAGGTATGTAGGGGACTCTGTACTTTCAAATGGTTTTGTCAACTAGCTGCAAAGGAGACTAAAAAAGAAAAATCAGTCCCAGCTACACAGCCATGGGCGTTGCAAACATTTGGGATAGATGTGGGGTATTGCTGAAAGGAGGAAGGTAGTCTAGGGTACAAGCAGCAGTCAGGGGGATCTAACTCAGCATGGAGACTTGGACCCTCCCATCTGCTTCTGCTGTGTACATAGACCTCTATGGAGTAACTATTCTGTACTGGACCTGGAGGACAGGGCCCCAACATGTAAGGTCTCTCTATACAAGGTCTTGCTATGTAATCTTGGATGGCTGAATCATTATGTAGACTGGGTGAACTTCAAACTCATAGAGTTCTACCTATCTCTGTCTCCCAAGTGCTGGAATATAGATTTTGAGTCTACTGAGCAGTTTAATCTGGAAGTTTTATAAATGCTTTAATAAAGGAGGGGTCAATAATTAACTCTAGAAAATAAAAATAAAATAAGTTGACAAGAAAGAATATAATCATAGCAGAGTATATGGCTAAAGTGTCACTATTATCTACAAAGGTATGATAATATAAATACCAAATACCAATTGAGCCGAAAACGATATATTGAAAGGATAAGGATACAATTTGTGTATGTAGGAGAGGGGGGTAATGGTAAAAGAGAAATAAAATTTCACTTTCTACAGTAGGAAGTAAGATCAAAACCAGAGAAATGGAGAACTAGCTGGGTCAGCATCTTAGTTCTAACCTGGCCACTCAGAGAACAGTCCACAAACCAGCAGTAGCAGTGGCACATGAGAATGAACTGAAGATGCAGAATCTTGGAAGCTGCCCCAGACTAACACTGCTTTGTAGGGAGGCAAAGGAGGTGAGTGTGCTTCAGCACACACACACACACACACACACACACACACACACACACACACACACCCCGGCATCATGCATACTAGGCAAGTGCTACTCCGTTCAGCTCCACCCCAGCTCCAGAACCTATAGTTATCAAGATCCTCCAGTAACGTGCATCCCTTGGAGGCCTGGACATGGAGCTCAGAACACGCCTTAGAAGGAGAACAGCAAACAGAAGAGGCGGAAGTAAGGGCCGTTCACTGCCATTAGGAATAGAAGAACTCAAGCACAGGGAGTAGAGAAGGGGACTGTTATTTTTTTGATATGAGTCCTGAGGCTTTCTATTAAACTTTCTGGAAGATTTATATCATTGAAAAGAGAAAGTCATGTACAAGATTTTAAGTTTCAACAATGCAAAATGGATAGCTCTGCTCCAGGCAGAGATTCCAGGCTCCTCCAGAGCATCCCAGAACATTTCTCTACACATCCAACCTTGGAGTATATGACCATTGTGTTTGTTTATTTCTTTTGAAAAAACTTTCGAAGCAACCTTACTTCTTCCCTCACTAATTCCTTGAGGCTATTCCATGGAAGCGCATACAGATCTGTGTTAATTCACTTATAGACATTACAGGAGCCTAAAGTAATAACCTGTTTAACCATTTCCCTACAAGTTCACCCAAGCATTCTATAGAATGCTGTATGCTTCACATAGAACAGCAATCAGCAATGTGTGGCCACAGTGCAGTCTATCATTAGGCACATGGAATATCTGGGCTTGGAAACCCTAGGCTACTGCTAAAGTCAAGTGTTTTCTCTGCAATCTTCAGTTTCTGTAGCTGTGAGATGGTGATAAAAAGATAGTCTTTGTAGCTACTATGTTTACTCACACTCCAGACATGGAAGATTTGTCTCTAAGCAAAACAGATCAGAATTGCTGCCCTTGTGGAGCTCGGGGTCTAGTGTCAGAAAACAGATCACCAGATAACTTAATAAAGCAAGTGTTGCCGAGCGCTAAATGAGGCGGAGCAAACAGGAGGGACAGACGGAGGCCTGAAGTCTCCCTTGAGGTGGCTGCAGGTGATCTGAGGAAAGGAAAGTGATGCTTAATCACCTAGCAGAGAGCAGAGAGGCAGAGATAGACCGGGAAAGTACCACCTCTACACAGCCGCAGGCTGTAGAAAGGGTTCCCTGTGCCAAGAGCTCCAGCTCCAAGTGTGTCCTTGGGGACCTCTAGCAAATAAGTAGAACTCTCCCCTGGATGCAGCAACCCATCAGTGCCAGCAAGAAAGATGTCCCTGCCCCATTTGACCTTGTGCTGTGATGGAGCCACTCAAAGAATGACGGCAGCATCAGCCACCTCTCACCTAGTTTAGTGGCTTCAGAGAAAGTGCCGGATTGCCAGCCCAGCTGGGATCAGTCCCTAACAATAGAGTGTTTGAGTTTGCTTTCTATTGATAGTGGACAAAACACTGTCACCAAAACCAGCTAAAGCACAAAAGAGTTTAAAGACCTTGAGCAGAAACCTGGAGGTGGGAACTGAAGCCGCCTTCGCCTTCGTGGAGGAACAGGCACTGCTTACCAGCTTGCCCCCAGGGCTTGCTCACTCAGCAAAATTTCTTACGTAAGCTAAGCGGTAGCTGCTCAGGGTTGTGCCATCACAGTGGTCTGGGTCCTCTCCCGTCAGCCAAGACAATATGTTACAAAGTGCCTACAGGATGAAGGCATTTTTTTTTTTAAACTTTATTTATTTATTTATTTGCCTTGGTGTTTGCCTGGAACTGGAACTACAGACAGTTGTTAGCTGCCATGTGGGTGCTGGGAATCGAACCCGGGTCCTTTGGAAGAGCAGACGGTGCTCTTAACCGCTGAGCCATCTCTCCAGCCCCCAAAGGCATTTTTTTTTTCAGCTAAAGTTCTTCCCAGATAATTTTCTAATTTGTGATGAATTAATAGAAAAAAAAAAAAAAAGCAACCAGGACAACCAGATTCTGCTCTGGGTTTGGATCCCCCCCAACCCTTGGTAAGGTGGCATAGAGGAGGAGGAAGCGGGAGATTTGGTAATGGGCACCTTTGGGTGACTCCAGAGACAAGGTGGGCAGGTGAACTGTGTACAGAGCTCACCGTAACAGCAGCTGCCACAGACCTTGTTGAGCTCTCCTTCCAACCCAGTATGTGAAGTACTAGAATTTTTCTGTAGGACCTGAGGCTTTTGGAGCAGCCGTGTGACTGGGTAGGGAAAGGGTGCAGGGGCTTTGGTGTGAGCTGCAGTGGAGACTAAGCACACTGTTGAATTTTTACAATGAATTTCTTTGGATTACACCATTTGTGGAGGTTGAAAAAATGGTGAGGGCTAGTATTCTCCTGCGGCCATCTCAAAGCAACGCCATGGTGCAGCAGCCTAGGACATGAAGTCCTCTGCCCGCTCGCTCACCTTCAGCCACTCACCCTCCTCTGGCGCCCCCTGTGGGCAGATTCTGCAAATAGCAGTCTCTGCTTCACACAGCTCAGCTGAATCCAGTAGGTTTGAGCTAAGGTTCAAATTAGTACGAAGGTGGGCAGCTCCAAGTCTTCATAAAGACATAAATCTGGTTTTCTCGCTGACCAGATGCCTCGCTGTTTATAGCGGAGGAAACAACAGATGGATCAAAAATTCCAAAGTTAAAAATAAAACTATAAAATAATTAGAATAAAATGTGAATGAATTTTAAAAAAAGATTAATGGGCACAAATCTGTAATCCCAGCACTCTTGAGGCAGACAGAGGGCCTTGAGTTCAAAGCCTGCCCGGCTGATGTGTTGAGATGCTGTTTGGCTAAAACAAAACAAACAAAAATGTCAAAATATTCACAGGGGAGGTTTTTCTAGGTCAGTAACCAAGCAGGTGAATCACAGATTTGACTATCAAAAAATTTAAAAAGAATATAGGCTCTGGTTTCAGTATCCAGTATGGGGGGATGGAGGGTGTCCGCACAGTAACAGGTACTAGAAACAAAATCAAAACAAGTGGTACAAGTGGCAAGCTATTTTTAAAACATGTAACACCAAGAGCCATGTCTGCAATACAAAATTAGCTCTTACAAGGACAACGACTACAAACCACAAACCATGGACTGGAAGTTTCGAAAGAAACAGAAACAGCCGGAAAGTGTGTGGGAATGATGTAGGCAGCTGTTCTCCTCTCTCAAGTGTCTTCTCACTTCTGTGCCTTTGGATGGAAGCATCTTCCCCCGGGCAACAAAGTAGCTGCCACTCACTTCCTCTAGCTCAGCCGCGCTGGAGGGGCGAAGAGGTGCCTTTGGGAGGTGGTGGGGCTTTGAGAGGCACGTTAGGGAGGGGGCTTGCTTTTGAAGGGGTCTAGGACCTTGGACCCTTCCTCTTTTGCTCGCTGTCTGTGAAGCAGGACTATTGGTTCCTGTTCTTTGCTTGCTTTTCTTTTCTATGTGTTTTGTTTTACCATTCTGGGGGTTGAATCAGTGTGCTACATGAGAAGCAGCTTTGGACCCAAGTGATAATATATAACATGCCATAGTCTAGAACAACAGGGCTAACCAAAGGTAGACCAGGCCCTCCAAATCACTGAGCCAAAGATGGCTTTGGGGAAAAAATGAGGTAACTGAAGGGTCCAGACTGAACATGACCAGTAGACTGAATCAGACCATGGGAGAGAATGAGGAGAGAGAGAGAGAGACAGAGAGAGAGAGAGAGAGAGAGAGAGAGAGAGAGAGCGAGCAGAGAGAGCACCTGGGAACCAAGAGAACCAAGAAACCAAGAGGGCATGTAGCCAAAATGGCTGGGTCCTGTAGGAGTCAGAGAAGCTGGGGGAAGGGAATTGGCTCAGGGGCTGGAGAGGTTGAGGGTTTGAGGCCCGGGCATGCCAGCCAGGATGACTCTGTAATAGGTATTTGTGAGTAGGGAAAGAGACTGGTAGTCAGAGTCCACTTTGATATGTTAAATAGGCACCTTAGTTAGCAATTAGTCCTGGGTTTCTTTGAGACCTAATAACCTCTCTCTCTCTCTCTCTCTCTCTCTCTCTCTCTCTCTCTCTGAATTTTTAAAAACAGGATTTGTCAAAGTAGCCCTGGCTCTCCTGGAACTCACACTGGCCTTGAACTCAGAGATCTGCCTGCTTCTGCCTCCGGGTGCTGGGGTTCAAGGCGTGCACCACCACCGCCCAATGACAGCCTTCTCTCTTTATATCAGGTATTTGATTACAGTGAGGCAAAGCTGACTAATATGGAAGATCTATACCAAGAATGATTTCTGCATTTACCTTCTATTTAATGACATGAAAATGCCACAGGGATACCATACAGCTCTTCTTAGAAGTTTGCTTGTGGAGAATAGAAGAAAAACTAAGGTAATTCCTGAAGGGATCGGGACAGATGCTCTATTATAAAAATGGATAAATATTGACAAATTGTCTAACTTTGAGCATTTTTTGGCAGTAAGTAAAAATAGCCTTATTTCAGCATTTATCTGATGACCTTGAATGACCCTGGTATCTTCTCATAAGTAGGGAAGTTTCTCTTTAGAGATTAGCTTTTTCTATTGGATCATTGATCTTTTTATAATAATTTCAAGGACTCTGTAGATAGGCAGAATGCGCCTTTATTGGGGATATGAGCTGCAAATAGATTGCTGTTTTTCTTTGGACTCCTGCCGTCTCCAGTCAGCTGGCTACAGGTCCTCTGGCTTTACCTAGGTTTACACTGTGAGAGGGAGAGAGAGTCCTCTTCCAGGACTGGTCTCAGCAGCCTTCCTTTCTCTTCCGCTTTGCAGCAGCAAGTGACAGCAGGAAGTAGACAGGAGCAAAGGCAGTTCTCCAGCTGCTGTCAGTCAAGAGCTTCTCCCTGCATTGCTCTCTCCCTTCCCCTTATGATTCTTTTAAGACAGGAGCTCACGTATCCCAGGCTGGCCTCAAACTCTCTGTAGCCAATAATAAGTCTGGACTTTTGGTCCTCCTGCACATACCTTCCAAGTGCTGGACTACAGGCTTGAATCACCAAGCCACGTTTAATGTAGTACTGGGGTTTGAATGCAGGGCTTCACGTACTAGGCAGACATTCTACCGAGTGAGCTACAAACACAAAGTCTCTGTGCCAATTTGTGCAAAAGAGACTTAAAAAACTAGTTTGAAGGGAAACTAGACATATCTGCTAGAGGTCTTAGGAGCCCTACATCGCCACTACGGTCTGAGTGTGTCGAGCCAAATTTGCATAGTAACATTAAAAGGGGAATGTTGTTTTAACTTCAGTGCTATGGTGGTACCTTAATCTACTGCTATTCCAGCCAGCAATTTTGACTCCAAAGTTACAAGCCTGCTTCTCTGGGAGCAGCCCTGCCACTCAGGCCGTAACCTGTCAGGAATTCTCTTCTAAAGGCACCAGCCCTGTTGTTGCCACCAAAGGTAGCTTTAACTAAACTTCTGTTGTCCTATTTATAAATAAGACTTGAGATTCAAAGGCTGGAGTGAAAACCTGCTAGCTCATAGAAGTTGAGTAGCAACTAGCTAACCTTCTCTCCTTGATGGCTTCTCCCCAAGAGAATGTCCTTCTGCTCTGAAAAACAACAACAACCCCCCCAAAACAAACAAACAAACAACAACAACAACAACAACAACAACAACAACAACAAAACCCTGAGTACTCAAAATCCCTTCCTATTACTTCCAGTGAATCTCTCTATTTTTTCCAGATGCCCTGTGATGCTCTATGATTACTTTCTGTCAAGTAGTCATTAACTCAGCCTTCTGACACCAGGTTAATTTTATTTAATTAATGCAAACTTGGGGTTCACAGTGTGATTGAATACCCCCCAAGTGGGGGGATTAATTAGTAGAATGCTTGTGTTGGATTCATCCTCCATTGCATATTAAGCTCAAGGCCAGCCTGAGGTATATAAGCATCAGTCAAAAGCAAGCAAGCTATGGGTCTTTGGGTGGCAATTAAGTTATAGAGACAGAGATCTCATAAATGGAATTGGTCTCTATTCTTGCTTGATTGTGAAATGGCAACCATTGCTAATGGTGTTATTTTAGGAGGTTCCAGAAACTAGAAGTGGGGCCTAATTGGAGGAAGTTGGTCATCAAGTTACATCTTTGGAGATTATCCTTGGTTCCTTCCTTTGGACTTCTCATTCTTCATAAGGTGTGTAGCCTCTGGAACCCAAATGGCCAGTGTCTTTAGCTTGTAGCACTAGTTTATGATACTTTGTATCAGTATTGACTGAGACTCAGTCTATGCTGGGAGATTTCCTTGCCTTCTCCTCCCACCTGGGTCCTCTTGTTCATCCCATTTCTCAATAGAGATGTCAGGGTGAAGGCTTTTTTCTCTGAGAAGGTATTTCATTAGTATTGCCCTTCAACACTGTCTCTCAACAAAAATCCCCAAGGCCTGGAAAGGGAAAATGACAGTACACATCTGGCCACAGCTGGATAGACCCAGAACTTCACATCAGTTTCTGGCCAGTTCAAAAATGATAGCTCAGAATAAGTCTTAGGTCTCTTTACAAAATTGGTTTTGGAGAAAAAAAACAAAACAAACAAAACCCCCTTCTTTCCTTTAGATTTAATCCTAAAAGGCTATTGGTCTTGAATAGCAAGGGTCTGTCATTAGGAGGCAAAACCTACTCAAGGACAAAACAAAGGCTAAGAGATGGAAAACGTCCCCAGAACATGGTAGGAGCCCTGGATCCAGCCATGTCTAAAGGCCACTGACAACTAGACTTTCAATCTATGTGAGTCAGAGCATAGCTTTGTTTGGTTCAATAGCTTTTTTATCCCACAAACTTTCAAACAATCCCTGAGATTTTTAGACCATGACAAACACTGGAATGCAGGCAGCTGGGGTGGAATTTAAAACCTTGGCTGGTGCTTTCAGGTCCATTGCAGTGCACTGACTGGCAAGGGCCCGGATCTGAAGTGTCCCTGGGATGATTTACATGCACAGAGTGCATCACAATGTGCTCTACTTTGTCTCTGAGGATTTCCCCGACTGTTGAGTTCAGTCTAAAGTGCCCACGCTGTTGGAGCTGTGCATTTGGCACTGAAAGCATGTGCCATCTTCTCTGTTGGTGTCCTGAGCTAGTCTTTTGGTCTTGGCAAATGGGCTGCCCTTGGACTTTTCTGATGTGAACTCCTCCAGACCAGCGGCTGGTTCTTATCGATTTAGTTTTCCCACAAGGCTCTTAGCACAGGCCTCAGCATATGGATTGGACTTCTGGATGACAGCAAGGGGCAGTGGGAAGAGCTCTGGCTTGGAGTCCTGGCTCTGCTGTTTTCTAGCTAGATGGCCTTTGGTCACTTAACCTATTCTGAGACTTATTATGGAGACTGGCATGATGTAGTTCTTCCATTGCTCTAACAAAAGGCTGCAGAGTAGGCCCTTTATTTTTATCTATCTATTTATTTTGCTGTTCTGGGGATCAGACCCAGGATTTTCGTGATAGGCAAGAACTCTACCACTGTTACTAGGTTGCCTGCCCTCTCCCCCAACTGGGACCTCTTTTAAAGAACTCTGATCCTACCCCATTTATGAGAATAGAGCCTTCAGGTTATAACCAGCTCACATAGGTCCCATGTCTTAATCAATACCATCACTTATGTGATTAGATTTCAACACATAAACTAGAGAATGACATAATCAGACCACAAGCAGCAATAGTTTATTTACTCCTCATTTTTTGTTTGTTTGTTTTTGAGATAGGGTCTTAATGTACCACCCAGGCTGCCCTGGAATTCACTATGTAGACCAGGCTGGCCTTAAACTCACACTACCCTTGCCTCTGCCACCCAAGTTCTGGGATCACAGATACATTATCTATCTACCCACTCATAACTGTGCCATGCATACTTGGCAACCCCTAAGGGTGAAGCCATGAGGTTCTGCTGGGTATAATCTTTCCTTTTGTGACTAGAGAGATGACTTAGTGGTTAAGAGTACCTACTGTTCTTGTAGAGGATTTATTCCCATCATCCCCATGGCAACTCACAACTGTCTATAAGAGAATGCCCTCTTCTGGCTTCAAAAGGCACCGGCTGCACACACAGAAACTTAGGCAAATTGCATAAAAGTAATACATTCTTAATTTTTTAAACAGACATACGGGTTGAGTATTAGACAGGCATGGTGGCACAAGCTCTTAATTCCAGCACTTGGGAAGCAGAAACAGATGTTATCTCTGAGTTCCAGGCCAGCCTGGTCTACAAAATGAGTTCCAGGACAGCCAGGGATACACAGAGAAACCCTGTCTCAAAAACCAAAACAACAACAAAATACATAGTGGCTGCAAGCAATAGCGTCATATAAACTGGTGAAATGACTGCTCCATGGTGTGAGTAAAGGGAAGGTTTTATAATGGAGAGAACAGCCAGAGGCATCTGAAGAGCAGAGAGAGAAAATAATAGACTGTACATGGCCAGAAGACTGGATCTGGCCATGGAAGCAGGAGCAGGGGGCTGGGGGTGGCAGAGAGAGGGAGAGGAGGGAGAGAGATGGATGGATAGATGGATAGATAGATAGATAGATAGATAGATGATAGATAGATAGATAAAGTGAGCATAGCTGAATAGCAGGGCTATAAGGAGAATGAGTGTGTGTGGGAGCCTGTGAGCTGGAAGGTGTTTAGGGCAGGGGAGGAGGTGAAAAGAACTGAAATGCCAGCATGTGTAGCAGGTACTTATGATGCTGAGGGAGCCTGAAGGCCAGCTTTCATTTTGGCATGCTAATAGGTACCACAGATAGCCATGTGTCCTTTCTGCCAATGCAAAAGGAAATGAGTCCTTCAGTAGAGGGGAACCAACTTCTCCAGTTCCTGAGGATTCCGGCTTTTGTCTAACTTGCTAACATTTGGAGAAACTGAGTTTTCTTTGGACCTGAGAAGTGGCAATTTCAATTTTTTCCTAATTTTAAAATAAAATGTCTTTATTTTTGTAAGTGTGTGTATATGTGTGTGTGTGGGGGGGGTATGTATGTACAAGTGTTCCTATGTGTGGATACACATGTGTGTGCAGGTCAAAGGTGAGAGCTGGTGTCTTTTCCTTTCACTGTCCACTGTTCATGCCTAGGGCAGATTCTCACTTGAGCCCAGAGTACTCTGTTCTGCTAGGCTAGGGCATCCCCTTGTCCACATCCTGAGTGTTAGGATTGCAGGAAGGCCACCAAATTCATATGATATTTACATGGGTTCCGGAGCTCCAAATCCCAGTTTTCATACGTATATAGCAAGCATCCACTGAGCCATTTCCACAGCCCTGAATTTAAAAAAATATTAATTATTACCAAGCATGGTGTTACACATCTTTAATTCCAGCCCTCAGGAAGCAGAGGCAGTGGATCATTATGAGTCTGGTTTTTACTTTATCTACCCTCCCTTTAACATTTCCTTTTTTTCTGGCACACAACTGGGCTACATTTCTTCTCTCTCTCTCTCTCTCTCTTTCTTTGTGTGTGTGTGTGTGTGTTGCCTGCATATATGTCTGTACATCATGAGCGTGCCTGGTGTCCGAAGAGGTCAGAACTGGCCATCAGATCCCTGGATCTGGAGTTACAGATGTTTATTAACTGCCTTGCGGGAGCCGAGACCAGAACATGGCTACCCTGCAAGAGCGACAGGTGCTCTTAATCACTGAGCCGTCTCCCTGACCCTCACTACATTTCTCTGAGTGCATGTGCGGGAACAGGTGAGCATCAGGCTTCCTCTTCTATACCTCTCAGACATTCTCCTGAGGCAGGCCTCTCACTGAAGATGGAACTTACTACTTTTCTGGTAGGCTAGTGGGCAGCAAGCCCACGTGACCTTCTGTCTTTACTCCCTTCCCTCTACTGCTGGGGTTACGAGCCACGTTCAGGACTTTATTTATTTATTTATTTATTTATTTATTTATTTATTTATTTATTTATTTATTTATTTTGAGGCAGGCCTTCCCTATGTAGTTCTGGTTGTCCTAGAACTCTCAGTGTAGATCAAGCTAGCTTTGAAGTCACAGTTCCAAATGCTGGAATTTTATTCGTTTGCTTGTTTTTATTTTTATTTTTTAAATGTGGTGCTGGGATCAGAATGTGGGTCGTCATGTTGGCACAGCCAGTGCCTTTATCCACTGAATCGGCCCTCTAGCTCTTAGACTTACTTAGCTTTCTCTGCAGTTGAGTGGGACTATATGACTAAATTTGAGCCTATGGTATTTGGGCAAAAGGAAGGTCTATTTATTTTAGGCCTTTCTCTTAAACTACCTCCTGCAGATCTGCTTAATTGCCCTAAGGGCTTACAGAGATCTTGATCACAAAGATGGACAGAGCCTGGGACCCTGAATGACAGTGAGGAGTCCGGTGCCACTACCAACCCATTCCCACTAGAGCATGACTGAAGAAGAAGTTTTCACTGTGCTAGGCTCCTAGGCTCTCCTTTATAGCAGCACAGCCTACCCTGCCATCAGCCAGCACCAAGAACAAGAAGGAAATGGACTGTTAATGGGGTCAACAGAGGCTCCTAAAGGCAGCTTCAGAGAGCAGGAGTGCTGGAGGATGAACTTATCACAGAGAGGGTGTCGCTTTGGCAACTACAGTCCAACCATTTTTATCTCTTAGTCCTAATGTTAAAAGTCCTGGAAGAAAGGGTCTATCTGGTCAAGTTGACCAGATGTTCTTCTCATTGCCTAGAAGATAACAGATGTTGTATGTAATTTTGCTATATGGAAATTGAAACCTTCTTTTTTGATTAGACAGAAAAGAGGAAGTGTGATGGAATGTTCTCTGTATGCTGAAAATAAAGGAACTGGTTTGACCTATGTGGAGCCCCGTAGAAGTGGGTGGAGGATCAGAGGACAGGCAGGTAGAAGGAGGGTGGAGTTAGTCAGTTGCCATCCGACCCCTGAAGGACCCCCGAAAGGAGGAACATGTAAGAGATACAGGTGAGCCACGGGCTGGGCCACGTGGCGGGTAGATTAGTAGAAATGGGTTGATTTAAGATGAAAGAGCTAGCTAGTAATGTGCATGAGACATGGGCCAAACAGTATGAAGTATTAAAAAAAAAAAAAAAGAAGATAACAGATGTTTGATTTGGGGGCAAGTATTTGATTTGAGGGTTTTGCTTGCTTGTTTTTAAAAGGATAGTCTCACTGTGTAACTGAGGCTGGCCTGGAGCTTTCTACATAGCTCAGGCTGGCCTTGAATTCATAAAGAATGGCATGTTCCTGAGTTTTGCATGGTCATAACATACTGGTCAAAAAGCACAGACAGAAACTGGGTGTGGTGATGCATGCCTTTAATCCCAGAATTTGAAAGGCAGAGGAAGACACATCTCTATGCGTTTGAAGCCAGCCTGGTCTGCTCTATACAGTGAGTTTCAAGACAGCCAACCTTAGCTATGTAGAGAGACCCTGTCCCAAGGGAGGGAGAATGGGGAGGAAGAGGGGAGTGGGGGAGGGGAGAATGGGGAGGGAAGACTGTCAGGGTCTTGCCATATATCTCAGGTTGGCCTCAAACCAATGATCTCCTGCCTCTTGTCCCACAAATGCGGGGGTTACAGGTGTGAGCGAGCATGCCTAGGTGGACCTTGGATCTCAATTCCTACTAGCTGTAGTTAGTGAGGGGAGGAAAAATTCATGAGGAAATAATGGAGAGGCAGACACAAGGTCAGCTTCTAACACACTCGCATAGCTTTCCTGCTCCCACACCTGTCACCAGTTCCCCAGATGTGTCCCAGCAGATGGGGGGACATTCATGGTGGATATATATATAGGACAGCAGGACTTGCTGGACCAAGGGAAGGGGTATGAAGGGAAGAGCATAAATAAAGCCACAAACTACATGCAAGTTTCTCTCTGTCTTCCTACAGGGATGCAGCATTTGATTATCAGTGTTACCTAAGAACAGAACCAAGGGAGGTAAAGTCAGCATGGCTTGCAGGTGTATCAGTCATACCTGGAGTTTTATACTCAGGCCAAGCGTGGTGGAGCACACCTTCAATTCCTGTACCCTGCACTGAAGGCAGAAGGACTGTGAGCTGGGGGACAGCCTGAGCTACACAGAGCGACTCCTAAAAAATAAACATGGGGGCTGGAGAAATGGCTCAGCGGTTAAGAGCATTGACTGTTCTCCCAGAGGACCTGAGTTTGATTCCCAGCACCCACATGGCAGCTGACAATTGTCTGTAATTCCAAGATCTGACACCCTTACACAGTTATACATGCAGGCAAAACACCAATTCACATAAAAATTTAAAAAATATATTAAAAAAGATGGAAAATTTCAGTGAGTTGGCTGGATCTAAAATTAAAGTAAGGAAATCAATAACTTTTCTATTTATGCCAACACTGTCTTCTTAAATGATGAGTGGAAGTGGGGACCACATTTACTATAGCAACAAAGAGGACAGAACAGAATAGACTTAGGAGAGATGCACTGAGTCCATGGGAAGGAAACTCCCAAATACTGCTGAGAGACTCCAGAGAAGCCTGGAGACAGGGCTTCATTCTTTAGGCACAGCACGGAACTCATGGCAATCCTCCTGCTTCAGCTTCTCAAGTGCTGGGATTACAGGCATGAGGCAGTCTTCTCTGCCCATTCTGGCCATGAATTTCTGATCTTCCTGCCTCCACCTCCAGACTGCTGGGATTACGTGTCAAGCTGGTGCCACCATGCCAATGTGATTAGTGAGTTATTTTTGAAAGAGAAAAGTCAGTATCATTGCAGTTCAGAATAACCTCATTTGTTAAGCACTCACCCAGAGGCCCCACAGAGTCCTCCTGGCCAGGACTTTCTGACCATGGTTCCTTGACTTTCATTCTACTTTGGGTCACTTATTGTAATGGTTTGAATGGAAATAGCCCCCGTAGGCCTATAGAGAATGGCACTGTTAGGAGATGTGGCTATTACGCCCAGAAGGAGGGGACCCCCCAAAGGACCACCACAGAGATGGAATCCCCTGTGTAGAAGCAAACAGCCTTTATGCAAGCTTAAGCTTGATCTTTGTCCAACACAGCAGTTAGAGCAGGGAGTGCCCAGCCTGGGCAGGAAAGGGTTTTATCATAGTAGAGGTCGGGGTAAGGAGATTTCCAGAGTTCAGGACCCTGATTGACTAATATTTGTCTAGTGATATCTTAGTGGGATTGAGGGGGCTAGGTGTATGCTGGGCTCAAGGACTATAAGGATTGGAATGTTCGGAACAGCAGATATTTTCCCTCAGGTGCTGGCCCCTCCCTAGGTGATGTCTGTTATTGGCTTTTCCTGGAACTACCTGGTGCTGCCAATAAAAGACTGTGGCCTACTTACTGTCTGGCTGGATTTTTATTAAGCCTGTATGGCAACTGTATAGCCAAGCTGTTCTGTACCCCACATTGTTGTGTGGTCAAGCCATTCTGTACCCCACATGGCCTTGTTGGAGTAGGTGTGGCCTGGTTGGAGGAAGTGTGTCACTGGGGATGCACTTGGAGGTCTCAGATGCTCAAGCCTGGCTCCATGTCTTCCTCTTTTCCTTCCGCCTGTGGACACAGATGTAGGGTTCTCAGCTGTCTCTCCAGCACCATGTCTGCCTGTGTGCCGCCATGACGACAGTGAACTAAACCTCTGAACCTGCAGGCCAGCCCCAGGCAAATGTTTCTCTTTCTAAGAGTTACTGTGATCATGGTGTCTCTTCATAGCCATGGAAACCCTAACTAAGACAGTTATCAAGGCTAGTGTATGATAAATACTCCCTTATAAATAAGAAGTGTGTTTATTCATGTGGGTGCATGTGTACATGTGGAGGCCAGAGGACAATTTTTGATATCATTCCTTAGGAGCTAACCATCTTATTTTTTTCAGACAAGGCTTCTCACTAGGACCCAGGGTTTGAGCTGGACGGTTGTGGTGCATTCCTTTAACCCTGGCACTCAAGAGGCAGAGGTGGGTAAATTTCTGTAAGTCTGAGGGCTACAGGATGTAGATGCCCTAACTTCCGGGACAGCCATGACTGCACAAAGATGCCGCCTCAAATCAACAACAAAAAGCCCCAGAGTTTGCCCATCAGGCTAGGCTGACTGGCTATTGAGCTGTTGTCTCCTCAGGGCTGGAATTACAAACACCTGCCATCATGCATGGCTTTTCACACAAATGCGGATGCTCAAACTTAGGTCCTGGCATTTACAGACAGCAGTCTTTCCAGCCCCATTGCGGTGGTATAGTCAATAAAATCGCCTGACTATCAGAGGACATAGCTAAGCTGTGAACGTGAGGAAGTGGTGACCCAGCCTTTACTCCCAGCACTTGGGAGGCAGAGATCCTCTGGATCTCTGTAAGTTCAAGGCCAAACAGAGCCAGGCGCCCACTTTTGATTCTAGCCCGAGGACTGTTGAATGAGGAAGTAAACTAGCTGGGCAAGGAAAAAACATAGGTAGGGGAAGGCAGGTCAGCCATTTGCCTGCTCACCCAGACAGTCTGAGAACTCACCCTGTTCCACCTGAGGAGTTCAATGGGTAAGAATGGGCTGTTCTCTCTCTCTCTCTCTCTCTCTCTCTCTCTCTCTCTCTCTCTCTCTCTCTCTCTCTCTCTCTCTCTCTCTCTCTCTCCCTCCCTCCCTCTCTCTCTCTCTCCCTCCCTCTCTCTTTTTCTCTTCTCTCTCTCTCTCTCTCTCTCTCTCTCTCTCTCTCTCCTCTCTCTCTCATATTTCAGCTTTTCCTCAATATATAGATCTGGGTTTTATTATACTACTAAATAGAATTTGTGCAATACTCCATAAATAAAGATTTTAAAATCTGGGCACAATGGTGCATGCCTGCAACTCTAGGACACAGGAAATAAAGGCCAAGTGTAGGGGGCCTCTAAGTCAGCTCAAGACACCAAGACCAAGTTCTCAGCACAAAGGAGATGTGTTTGCCTTAGAGGGACCAAGGGCAGGAGGAAGGGACAAAGACAGGAGAAAGCGGAAGAGGGTAAGGGGGGAAGAGGGGAAGGGAGGGGGAGAGGGGAAGGGAGGGGGAGAGGGGAAGGGAGGGGGGCAGTGGTGTTTGTCCCTGAGGACATAGGCCTGCCTCTCCTCTGGATAGAGAGGATACAGACAGGGCACATAAGAAAATGGTGATTTATAAAGGCATAAGGGGAAAGCCCACATTAGGATGAAGTGTTTAGTTTTAATCAGGCGTGTTAATTAGGTGGGCCAAAGGGGGCTTTTGATTACTGGACTTCAGTTCTTTGATAGCTGGACTTTGGTGGCCAGCTTCAGAGGCTGGGGTTAGGGAGGTGGTCCAGCTTATAAGAGCACTTGTTCCTGTAGTTGGATTCCTTACGTGGTAGCTCACAATTATCCCTAACTCCTGTTCTAGGGGACCTGATGCCATCTGTGACCTTCTTGGGCACCAGGCACACACATGGTGCATGTACATGTAGAAAAAACAATAAAAATAAATTTATTTAAATATTAGTAAAAATAGTTTAAAGCCAACCTGAGTGACAGAGTTTGAGGCCATCTTGAGTTATATGAGAACCTCTTTCTAAACAAAACAAAAAAATAATTTTCAGAAGGCAATATTTATACCTCAGATTGATAAGGTTTTGGGTCATAGTGACCTTGAGGTTTGTAAGGCTACAGGATCCTCAAAGGTCAAGCCAGAGGCTGAAGTAGAGCTCTATTGTGGAGTACTTGCTTAGTATTATAAGGCCCTGGTCATAATCTCTGGGAGTACCTCATAACCAGAAACAAGACCCCAGACCAAGCCACAGGCAGGAAGCATTTCCAGCCCCTTCTCCTGAACTTTTGTTCCTCTGCTGACTGGCACTCTAGGCTTGCCATCTGATTCTCTTCCATCATCATTCCTGCTGGGTCATGGTGCTGCTTTCTGGTGACTAAATTTGGCCATCTCTGGGCACATCTTTTGTTCCATGCATCAGGGTCTGGCAACTGGCCTGGTTTCTTGATGGGAACTAAATCACCTTAGGCTGTCCCTGGTTTGGTTTGGCTTCTTGAATCTCAAAACAACAGTCACACAGACATATTTTGGTCACACTGTACACCAAAATAGAAGCCAAGCAAATCAATGATTTACCTTTTTTAAAAAAAGTTATATAAGTATTTAAAAAGCATGTTAGATCACATAAGCAATAAGCATGTTAGATCACATCTCTAATCCCAATACCCAGAAGGCAGAGGCAGGTGGATCTCTCTGAGTTTGAGGCAGGCCTAGCTTATATATCGAGTTCCAGGACAGCCAGAACTGTATTAGAGAGTGGCACGGTCTTCAAAACAAAACAAAACAAAACAAAACAAAAGAAAACAAAACAAAAACCCAAAAGAATGGGTAATATGCTATCACAGGCTTATAAACCATCAATGGTGGCAGGAGAATTCTGAGAGTTCAAGGCCAGCCTGAGCCACATAGTGAATTGGAGACCAACTTAAGCTACATAGTGAGACCTTATCTGAAAATCAAAACTAAACAAGGGTTGATGATGCACCTCCACCAGAGAGCATTTGTCCAAGTACGGAGTCCTAAGCTAGACCCCATCACCAAACAGAATCACAGGCAAATTCCTTTATCATTTTGTCATAAGGACAACCATTTAAACCATTATTCAAAAAGTCCAGAAACCTCCAAAGACTGATCAATTCAACTACATATATAAAAAAAAAAAAAGTCACACCTATAATCTCAGCACGAGGGAGGCAGAATTGAGGAGCACATGGAAAGTTCAAGGCCAGCCTGGGCTACAAAGTGAGATCTTATTTTAAAACAAATGAATTTAAAGCCAGACATGGTAGGGCTGGAGAGATGGCTCAGTGGTTAAGAGCACTGGCTGCTCTTTGAGAGGACCTGGGTTTGATTCCCAGCACCTTCATGGTGTTCCACAACTATCTGTGACTTCAGTTCCATAGGACCCAACACAATTGTCTGGGCTTTGTAGGCTTGGGGCTCAGAACCATCTTGGTCACAAGTCCTGAAGTCTGTGGTCCAACATAGATGAGCAACTCAAGGGAGATGAACCAGGAGAACCTGAATCTTAGCAGGTGTGAAGAACTAGGCTGCTTGCTGGTTCTGCTGGAGCTCAATCTCTTGACAATCACAGGTCCAAACTGGCCAACAACAGCTCGTTCCAGCCTCTGACAAACTGGACATCCTGGCCTCGTGGAGCATCCTATACAGACATGCCCTCTAAGAGCTACACATTCTACTTTTTTTGATTGTAAGGAATTGCTCCCCAAGTAAGCATGTATATACAGCAGCTCCTGGGCCTCAGCTTCCTCTTCCTGATATGTCAGATTCTCATGAGTTCCATGGAGAATTGGAATGCCTGCCTGCCAAGAACATCCAGATGCACCAAGAATCTTGTGTCTCAAGCAGTATGCAGTGAAGGGTAGCCACAACATTTTTCCTGGCCAAGGGAAATGTCCCCACCAAGAGCTTCATTGCCATCTCGCTTGCTACTGTCAGAGATTATGACAAAATACTTTTCTCCAAGACCACCTGGTTGCTCTTCTTCAACATAAGGGAAAAATAATGGCAGATTGTACCAAGAATTGAGGTTGGTTCCCAGACATCCACTATTACTGCTGCTTTGCCATCCCCTCTACTGAGCTAGCCAAAAAGATTATCAGGCCTGGCAACTGGAGATGCTTGTCTGAGTCTGGCTAGACAATCACGGCTTGTTCATCACCCCCCCCCAGTGCCTGCTACCTCAAGGAATGTGGATTGACATCTTAAACAATGAAAACCAGTTAGTTACATTACAGCACTCAATTTATAACCATCTGTGCAGGGGTAGAGGTTTTTTTTCTCTTCTCTTTTGTCATAACTTGGATTCATCTTTTCATCATAAGCCTCAGCATTTTTATTTGCCATTAAAGAAAAGGAAAATTAATGCCAAGCATGGTCATATACGCCTGCAATCCCAGAACTGTAGAGGTTGAAACAGGAGTATCTTAAGCTCCAGTGAAACCATATATATATATATATATATATATATATATATATATATATATATATATATATATCTCACTGAGAGTTTAGTTCTTGTTTGGGAGAGTATAGTGGGATTATGTTGTTACATTGTAAATAATTGTCCTGCCTACTAGTTTAACATGCTGATTGGATAAAGGCAGGCAGGAAGTGTGGGCGGGGCTACCAGACTGGGAAAACTCTGAGAATGGGAAGATCAGAGCAGAGACACCACAGAGACACCAAGAGAAGCCAGCAGATGCAGAGGATAACTATGCTGCTGAGAAAAGGTACCAAGCCACATGGCTGAACAAGATAAGAATCATGGGTTAGCTTTAAGTGTAAAGAGTTAGCAAGTTATATGCCTAGGCCCTAGGCTGGTCAGCATAAAATTAATGTAAGTGTCTGTGTGTTACTGAGGGACTGCAGAACTGGACCCCAGGCTGGACAGACCAGAAACTACATCCTACAGGAGGTAACTTAATTAATTAATAATAGCTATTATATATTACTGTTGGGAACCAAGATGTTATGACTTTATAGATAAAAAAATTGTAATACATGTGTCCTGGCTTGTCATTTCATGGTTTCTTTCCCAATTCTATGTGCCAGTAGAGATCCACTGACTTTAGCAACCAGCTATAAGGGAAGACAGAAGCATAGTGTGAGGGAGTGTGTGTGTGTGTGGAGGGGTCTCTAAATCTGAGATTTGCCTGGGACTCCATGAATCTCTTTCTTTACTCTCCTTCTGCTTCCCCCCTCTCTCCCTTCCTCCCTCCTT
The DNA here is from genome assembly GCA_004025045.1 of Sigmodon hispidus. Taxonomy (NCBI): domain Eukaryota; kingdom Metazoa; phylum Chordata; class Mammalia; order Rodentia; family Cricetidae; genus Sigmodon; species Sigmodon hispidus. The sequence continues at coordinate 142,756 of PVIH01003816.1, forward strand.
CCCTTTCTCTCTCCCTGATTTCCTTTCTTTCATCTCCTCTCCCTCACGTGTGTGTGCATGTGCATATGTTATACACAGTATGAATATGTGGGTGTGCATAAATGCAAAGTCCAGAGGAGGCCTTCAGGTGTCTGCCCAATCAGTCATCTCCACTTAATTCCTTTGAGACAGAGCCTCTCACTGAGCCTGGAGGCTGGGGGCCCATAACCTCAATGATCCTCTTGTCTCTGCCACCCTTGGTGCTAGAATTGTAATTACATCTAGCTTTTACTTATTTATTTTTATGTAAGCGCTGGAATCTGAACTGAGGTCCTCACATAGGCAGAGCAGGCATTCTGACTCACTGGGCTGCATTTCCAGCCCATACAGCTCTTCTCCTGTATAAATGCAGTCAACAGATACTGGTGCTTATATACCAGGTGGCTTTATATTGGTAGGTTGATTAGGGCTATGGACGATTGGCCTTTCATCATCTTGTAAGAGAGGAGCTCATTATCCCTTAAACAGCAGCCCTTACTGGACTTGTGGTTATGTTTTACCACTGCTGGGTTTTGTTGGTGCCATCCAGCCAATCAGTGCTAATTTTAGTCCTATCTTCTGGATGAGGAATCTGAGGTGAGAAAGAGCTGGCAGGTGGAGGAAGGAAAGACTCAGTGCAGAGCACTGAGCCTCAGACTAACCCAAGTGCCTTACACTTATATTCAAGGGGAGCCATATTCACATTACTTACTTCTTTAAAGCTACATTGAGTGACACCAGTGTTCTTGGTCTGCTGAGAATTCAACATGTTTCTGAATTGTAAAACAAGAGAAGCCTCTGGGCTTTGAAAGACCCTCAGAGCTGTGACTGCAAAATCTTGTCCATTGAATGAAATATTCTGGAGCTTGGGACTGGAAGAATGTGAACTATGTGCCACCCAGAAAATTATTCTGTACTGGTCTCCATGATCAGTTCAGGAATGAGCATTTGACTCAATCATAGCCAATGGTATTACTTTATTGGGATCATATTGGGGTGTGCTATCTTTTCTGCCAGGCTATCGTTTGGTCCTGGCTGGGACTACCATGTAGATAAAGTACTTTGACAGCACTGGGAATTGAACTGACTGTATGTGCTTGGCAGGGCATCTACCACTGAGCTTCAGTCCCAGCTCAGATAAAGGTCCAGAAGCAGAGCCAGCGAAGGAGAAAAGCTGAGTTCTGTACTTTCATTTTGTAATGGAAATCTATCGGGTTTGAAATCTAACTCTTTAATAGTTACACGAGACAACATATTTGCTTTCCCTCTAGTAGGAAAGAGTTGGTTTCCAGAGTTCCAACCCTGCTGCTTACAATAAAGAGTTCTGATACAGTGGAGGACAAACTGGAAGGAGAGAACGAGACTGTATTCACTAAATAAATCTCCATCAAGAACTAACACAAATCTTATCGTATTTGTTCAGCCTTGCAAGGAACTGTTTCAAGTTAAGCCCACCAGAGACCATGCACAGATGCTCTTAAAGCTGAAAAGAAAGTCTATATTGCTGGCTACCAGCTGCACAGGGGATTTACCCAAGCCATGCAGTGTAGCCCAAAGTTTCTCTGAACTGTTTGGACCCCATGGTCCAGAGGAATTTTTTCCACCCGTGGTCCTGCAGCTGTTTATAGAATAATTACTCAGAGGCTTAAATTAATTACATACTGTTTGGCTTATGGCTCAGGCTCATTACCAACTAGTTCTTACAACTTAACTAATTTTCATCAATCTGTGTATTGCCTGTAGCTCTGTGGCTTTATCTGTGTTCCACTACATCTTGCCTTCTCTGGGCAGCAGCCTGCAGCTTCTCCTTGGCTCCACCCTTCTGTCTTTTCTCTGCTTGAATTTCCCACCTGCCTCAAAGCTGCCTTGCCATAGGTCAAAATGGATTCTTTATTAACCAATGGTATTCACCATAAACAGAAAGACATCCTACATCAATGCAGCTCCAAGCCTTATAGCTTTTTGTTTTTTATACACAAAACCTACATCCTAGTTGTTATACTTCAGTTAGTAAGAAGCAGAACTACAAGGTTAGTACATTTAGGATTTTTTTTTAAACTACAAAGAAGGTCTTTAATGGACTGGGGCTTTGTTCTCATTTTGGAAGGTGTTGAGGGCCTATGTGCTAGATTTTAACATGGAACAGTACCTCCAATATGGCATCATTTTGCTAAGGCCTGGGAGCCTGTTACAGAACCAGTTGATCCTTCTTACATTTCCCCCATATTTTAAAAGTGTATACACAAAAAGATGACAGCATATACCTCTATTACAGACTTTTTCACATCGTGTTAGAAGTGTCTATTAATGTGGGATGCCTTTCTGTATGTTGTGAATTACCATTGGTTAATAAAAGGCTGTTTTGGCCTTTGGCATCTTAGAGACAGGTGGAAAATCAGCATAGACAAAGAGGAAAGAAGGTAGAGTTACACAAAGATGCTACAAGCTGCTGCCCAAAGATGCAAAATATAAAAGTACAGATAAGCCACGAGCCACATGGCAATACACAGATTAATGAAAATGAGTTAAATTATAAGAGCCAGCAAGCAATAAGCCTGAGCCATAGGCAGAACAGTTTGTAATTAATATAAGCATCTGAGTAATTATTTTATAAGCAGCAGCTATAGGACTAGGTGGGAAAGAGTCCTCTGGACTGGGACTTGGACTGGACAGAAATTTTTCAGCTATAGTCTGTCACTGATACTTTTATTCAACAAGTTTTCTGAATCTTGTTCATTTTGGAAGTTTTCGTTTTTAGTAAAATGCCTGTAGTGGGATTGTGTGTTGTATTGTACATAATTGTCCTGCCTAAGGATTTAATAAAACACTTATTGACCAGAGGCAGACAGGAAGTGTGGGTGGGGCTACCAGACTAAGAAAACTCTGGGAACATCTCAGAGCAGGGCAGAGCAGCCAGAGAGATGCTGGAGAGATGGCAGGAGCCACAGAAGAAGCTGAAATGCTGCTCTGAGGAAAGGTACCAAGCTGCACGGCTGAACAAGATGGGTTGAATTCAGATGAAGGAGCTAGCAAATTATATGCCTGGGTTCTAGGTCAATCAGCATAAAAATAATATAAGCATCTGTGTGTCTCTGTGGGACTATGGGACTGTGGGACTACCAGTCAGTGGATCAGAACCTCAGGATAAGACCTGAAAGTCTGGGTGAGAAACTTAATACAACAAATGCCTGATACCAGGATGATACTCTTAACTTTTGCAGACGGAATAAACAAATGAAGAAGGAGAGAGCAGAAACAATTGAAACAGGCAGGAGAAGATGAGTGGGGACTGCCACAGCACTGCCAACAAACAGCAATCACAATCTTAAATCTTTTTTTGGAACAAGACAGACTTCATATTAATATTAATAACAAAATGTTATTTAGTTGACCTGGCCAAAAATCCCTGGAGTGAGATTACTAATAGTTGCCATTTGTTTCATTTCTCATTGGCAGGTGTTTTATAGCACACTGAATTAAAGCCTCCCCCAGCTTGGCAATGGAAGGCCAGAGGAAGGAAGGGGGAGGCTCTGGACTGTTCAGTTTCTTTAGCTTAAATATAACATATTTTAAGTTAATCCTAGAAGCTCCATCCTCCTTAATTATGGCTGGATCAAGGATCAGAAGACCTAGGCCATGAGGATGAGAAGGATAAGTCTTATTTCTTTGAGAACAATTGTAAACAAAGATGTTCTCTCCATGGATATGAAGGGGAGATTTTTGTGATCCTGAATTTTCCTGGAACTCATCTAAGTAAATCTGGAGACATGGAGCAGAGCAGAGGAAAACAGAACAGAGCCAAAAACATCCAGGCAGAATAGATTTGGGGGCATCTGCAGTGCCCAACCAAAGGTGAACTAATTCTGAAAGTTCACTCATGGGAATTATGTTAGCCCAGCATGTACTTTAAGTTTGTTTTGGTCTGTTCCTTCATACAATTTCTAGTAAGGAAACTAAGACTTGGCCAAGGTACTTTTGTTATTGGTTAAGTTTGGAGCCCGTACCTATAATCCCAGCACTGGAGAGGTAAAGCCAAGAGAACAAAGAATCCATGGGCATCCTTGTTACACAGGGTTTAAGGCTGTCTTGAGCTTCATAAACCTGTAGCAAAGATAGTCCTGCACTCTGGATCCTCTTGCTTCACTTCCTCAGTCTCGGGATCCATTTGCTACAATGCCCAGTTGTATGCAGAACTGGGATTGAGGGCAGACACTTGGGATGCTAGACAAGCACTCTACCTATTGAGCTACATCCCCAGCTCCATCGTTAGGGAAGTTAAGAGCTGGCTTTCATTGCAAATGTGCCAAACACATCTCTTCCTAGCCCTGTCACTCATCCCTATAACTGACTCATGACAAAAAGATCACTGTGGTGATATATTGTACATTGAATACAGTTTGCCTGGAAATCAGAAAACAGAGCCAAACTACATTTAGCAATGAAGGTCAGGAAGTGGTGACCTGTAGTGAGATTCAGATGTCACCTAAGGAAGCCCTGATGGCCTCAAGAACCTGGACCCCCATGGGGCATGGCCAGAATCGAGCAAGAGCCTGGGACCCAGACTCCCTCGCTTTCTTTTTGGTTCCTACGTTCTCCAGGAGGAAGCTGAGCATCCCCCAGTGGAGTCTGTTTACTCCTAGAATTGCTTCTTGTATTTGTAAGTCCATTCTCTCCCCTTAATAAATATTAACTCATTGTATGGTGCATCAGATGCGATTAATTACAGCGATAGCTGGTGCCATACCCATCGCCCGCCTGTGGTTAGGAGCGATGACTACCACTGGCCTTTTGACAGGGGTATTTACTTAATCACTCTAATTGTATGAAGCTTTGCTCTTATAGCAGTTAGTATTCCGTTGCTGCAGTTGGACACATACAATGCGACCTATTTGAACTGGCCTCAGCCCAGTCCAGCTACTCAGCTTCCCAGCTGGGCAAGCAGGCCATTCTTCTGCTGCTCAGTGGTTACACCCTGCTCAGTCCTCGGCTTGGTCACAACACTCTATAGCCATGCACACATCTGCCTGCAAAGCTCAGTGCTAAGAACATCCCACACCACCCCATGCAGCATCTCCACGTTTTCGCTTGTGCCTGCCTGCTGTGCTCCACAAGGTTGGACATTGAATGCTACAGCGATACCTGCTGGCTGTAAGTCACCATAAGGTATTTGTTAACATTTTTTTGGTAAAATGGCTGATGTGACAGGTGTTCAGAACTTTACACATTTTTTTTTCTCAGCAATGATGGAAGACTTTCTCAATGATTACATATACGGAGGCTCCCTCAATCCTATAGTCCTATTGCTTTTTTGCATGATAATATATTTCATACCTCAAATAAAACAGACTGATACCTATTTTAAAGGTTTGGAGGCTAGAGATGAGCAAATACTCTCTAAGATGTGTAAAATGCAATCTAAAGTTGATAAAGTAGTGAACAAAGTTACTTCACTGGAAGTTGGTTTTGACAAAGTTTCTGATAGGACTTCCTCCTTGGATGAGAGTCCTAGGAAAACACAAGAGGAAGGCAGGCTTTACATTGATGATGGGATTAAGAAACTTGCTTCCTCCTTGGAGAGAGTTCTAAGGTAATGAGGGAGGAGTGCCGCCTTCACATTGATGGTGAAATTAAGAAACTTGCTACTTATGTCAATGAAGGGAATGGGAGAATTTTCAAATCTATGAAATCATTAGAAAGATTGTCTACCCAGAACAGTCAGACCCTGGAAAGAACTATGGCCTCCAAATTTTAAGACCATGAGGATCATATAGCAATATTAGAAAGAGGTTTTGAGGCACCATCTATCCAGAACAATCCAGAATCTCCTATTAAGGGATATTATGGTAGGGAAGGTCCTCTACCAAAGTTAGTCACCATGAAGGGATTACCTGCAACTCCACCAGCACTATTCCTGTCATGGTAGAGACAAAGAAAATACGTGGAAAGGCTTCAGACTTCATGGAATATTATTATAAACCCATTCACCTGAAGGATATTAAGAATATTAAGGAAGCCATATTGTTGGATGGAGTACAATTGTCATATGTAAAGCAGTTTCTAAACTCATGGTCAACACAGAATCGGATAATTCCTAATGACTGTGTTGGTTTTTTGCGTGTAATTAAAGGGTCTCACCACCAGGTACCACACTAGAGTTTATTGACAGGGAAGCAGGGACACCGGAGAAGCAGGAGAGAAAGAGTTTGGGTGAGCATTTTCTTTTAAGAGGGCAGGTGGGCCCATGTTTACATAGCCATGCCTAGAGGCATGGCAGCTGCTCTGCTTTGTTACAGGTGAATGCCAGCACATGTGATGTTATGCTGCCCTGTGGGAGGTCTACAAGGCCTGGGGGTCTGCAAGGACTATTGGGAATGCTTACAGACTGGATGCAGCTGACAGCTGTGGTGATGGACAATAGCCAACACTTGCAATGGAGGAATTGGTTTAAGGAAGAGGCTGAGGCCTTGGAATCCTGAAGACAAAATGGGAGTGTTAACATCACCAGAGAACAAATCCTTGGTGAAGACCAGTTTGCTGATGTGGCAGTTTAGACTACTTATGATGACTATTCTGCTGCCTTAAATGCTTTGGAAAAGATTTTAGACCCAGGACAGAAAACTGAGTCATATGCCAAGGTCAGACAAAGTTTGAAGGAACCTTATGTATGGACTTTCTACAGAGGTTAACTCAAGCTGTACATAGAGCAGTGTCGGATCCAGGAGATAGGAAGCAATTAATACTCTCTTTGGCCTTCAACCATGCTAATATGGAATATGAGAGAATGCTCATGCCATTAAAGATCAGAAGTGCACTCATAGAAGAATGGATTCGGTATGCAATTAATGCTGAATCTCTCCATAGTGATGAAGAGAATTGGGTAGGTCAAGCTATTGCCAATGTTAGGATAAGGAATCAGGGCATTTGTTTTAATTGTGGTAAGTCAAGTCATATAAAGAGGAACTATATACAAGGTACTTATGGGAATACTGTCCATCCCCAAAATGATTCAAACAGAAGGCCACTGCCTTCTGGGTTGTACAGGAGGTATGGCAAAGGCCAACACTGGACAGATGAATGTAGGCCCACAAGAGACAAAAAAGGCAACCTTTACCATCAGGAAGCCCCAAAAAAGTAGACCTCAATGTCAAAAAAGGTTCAGTAATATCCAGTCATGGTAGAAGAACAGCCTCCTCAGGACAAATAGATAATCCAAAACCTGAGATGGATACAGCAATGGACAATAGAATGCTTTTACAGGAGAATTTGACAGTATCAAGTGAAGCAACAAAATGTATATTTTGACAGACTTCCATAAATGAACAAAGACCAAAATTGAAAATAGATAATATTTATATGCAAGGCTTAGTCGACATGGGAGCTGACATTTTGATCATAACTCCACAATCATGGCACCCTAGATGGCCTCTAAAGGAGGTAGATGTTCAAAGTTGGGACACTATCTCAGGGTGTGAGATGGCTTGAATACATAGGACCAGAAGGACAGAAAGGAAGATTGAAGCCATACGTGGCTAACATAACAGTGGATTTATGGGGTTGTGATTTTCTACAACAATGGAACACCCAGATTAAGATCCATCCAGGCTCACATATCAACTAGAGACTCAATTATGTCCCTGAAGACAATATCTCAAGAGGCTGTGCAAAACAGTCTCCAGTCATTCAGATTGCACAACAATGCAGTTTAAAATCTACTGACCCCACAAAGACACAGCATTACCTTTGAAATGGTTGACAGAAAAGCCTATTTGGGTTCAGCAATGGCCTTTGACAAAGGAGAAATTGCTAGCCCTAGAACAGCTGGTACAGGAGCAGTTACAAGCTCAGCACATTGAAGAATCAAGCAGCCCATGGAATTCCCCTGTATTTGTGGTCAAGAAGAAATCTGGAAGTGGAGAATGGTGACAGATTTAAGAGCAATTAATAAGGTGATTCAGCCCATGGGCACTCTACAGTCTGGTATACCCTTACCTTCTTTGCTACCTAGAGGATGGCCCATTATAGTTATTGATTTGAAGGACTGTTTTTTTTTAACCATTCCTTTACAAGAACAAGACAAAGAAAAATTTGTTTTCGCAATTCTCATATTTAACAATACACACCCAGTAAGGAGGTACCAATGGAGGGTCCTTCCACAAGGGATGTTGAATAGTCCCACTCTCTGCCAATATTTTGTACAACAACCGCTAGAAGTGATACGCAACCAATTCCCACAATCTATCATTTACCATTATATGGATGATATTTTATTGGCAGACCCAGACATAGACACCTTGGAAAGAATGTCTGAAGAAATGAAGAAGGTATTGCCTGATTGGGGACTTCAAATTGCCCATGAAAAGATATAAAGAGGAGATTCTATCAATTATTTGGGATATAAAATAGACTTGCAAACTATTAGATCCCAGAAGGTGTAACATAAGAGAGACAGATTGAGGACTATTTTTTTTTTTTTAAAGAACTCAGGGCAAATAGCAACTGTTTATTGAAAGAAGCAATAAAGGACTGAAGATGTGCCCTCAGGCCTGGATGTGGCTCTTTGCACTGAAGGCTAGGTAGTAGATCACTATGCTGATTACTGCAGCCAGCACTTCTGTGGAGACCCAAGGCCCATTACAGGTGCCCCAATGGTCCACACTGACTGTAAACAGGGGTGAGATGATGGAAACATCCTCATTATTTCTCTGAGCCTTCCTTAGGAGGCTGTAGGACTCTTCATCGAAGAATCTGACCTCATAGATGCCTGCATGGGTGCTCTTGTACCCCAGGCTCCATGAAACCTGATAGCAGCCCACATCCTGGCCCCAGGTCACAGGAAATTGTTTTCCACTAAAAACAGCATAAAGAGCCATGTTCTGGACCCTGTTCTTGCAAATCAGTGAGATTTCCACAATGAATACGGTCTCTGTAGAAATGACGGCATCTGAGGTTGTATAGTAAGAAGGGGTGATCTGGGGCTCCAGGCAGACCTCTGCTGAGCAGCAAGATAAGCCAGACAGCAGGAGTAGCACCAGGGCGTTGAAAGATGCCATTACCACCACCACCTCTTCTCTGCAGAAGGGAAAAAAGCGACTGAGGACTCTTAATGATTTTCAAAAACTACTAGGGTATATCACTCACATACAACAAGTTATTGGTATAAAAAACTATGAACTAGTTCATTTATTCAAAACCTTAGATGGAGATAAGGATTTAAATATTCCCAGAGAATTAGCATTGGTGGAAAAGAAATTACAAGAAGCACATGTGAACCGTAAAGATCCAGACCTCGATTGTATTTTGATTATTTTACCTTCTGAGCATTCCCCTCCAGGAGTTATAATGCAAAGAGAAAATATTATACTTGAATAGATATTTCTACCACATAGGCCAAGTAAAAACTTGAAAACATATATTGAAAGATTTCCGATTTGATTTTTTTTTCTTTATTTTGTACTTATCAAAAAAAAAAAAGTAAAAAGAATTTAAAAAAAAAATGCCGAAGAGTTAACAATAACTATACAGAGGATAATAATCATAAGCATGGCTTATCAAGGGTGGAAATGCAAATAAGATTACTACACATATATTTTCTTTGTGTTCAGCTTTCCCTCTGAATTTTTTTTTTCCATCCCTGTATATCCTTATTGAAGGTCTCTTCCCCCTCCCACC